>SNQJ01S0090654.1:30952-49023 GCA_010110895.2 Picea sitchensis
TTTATACAATTGAACTTACTATGGTAGACCAGCAGGAGGAGAAACCCTCTTGCTTATCAGTTGCATTTTGGAAGTCTGAAGAACATTTTTGACAAAATCCTCCTTTGACAGAGGTTTGTGATAAACCTTCAGTCGATGCCCATTTACAACAAGGGAAGTCTGATTTTCATCAATGATATTTATCCTTACTGAATCATTTTCATAGACTGTATCAACCTCATAGGGCCCCATCCATCTGGTAGACATTTTACCTTTAAAATTTTTGAATATGCTATCATATAGGAGGGCCCAATCAGCTGGCTGAAAGGACTTCTTTTTAATGTATTTTTCATGCCATTTGGTCCTTTTCTCTTGTATCAGGGTGTTTCTTTGTAGAGCATCCTATATTATATCATCAAGCTCATTCAATTGTAATAGCCTCTATTTTTTATCTGCGTTCAGGTCCATTCCTAATTGCATGGTTGTTCTGAAGGTCTTTACCTGAAATTCTATGGACAGTAGTACCTGCTTCCCATACACAAACTCATAAGGTGTATGGCATGTTGTATTTCTCCAGGTTGTCCTATAGACCCACAAGGCCTCAGGCAACCTATCATCCCAATCTTTGTGATATAGTTGAACAGTCTTAGTGAGGATGGCCTCTATCACTTTGTTGGTCGATTGCACTTGGCCATTCGCTTGGGGGTGATCGGGCGAAGACTTTCTGTGTTTGATATTGTATTGTTCGGTAAGAGCCTTGACCAAATTTGAGGTGAATTGTGTCCCTTGGTCAGTGACTATTTCCCGAGGTACTCCGAAACGAGTGAAAAATTCCTCAAGTCTACAACAGATTGTTCATTGGCTGAATACAGAGCCATGGCTTCTACCCATTTTGTTACATAGTCTGTGCAAACTAATATGTATTTTTTTTCTGCAGGACATGGGATTGATAGGTCCTACAAAATCTAAGGCCCATTTTTCAAAGGGTTCTATTACTACTTGGGCTTGGAGTGGCATTTCATCGACTGTTGTAGGTTTTCCCATTCTTTGGCAATCATCGCAGCTGGCCACGTGTTTCTTTGTATCTTTGAAGATGGTTGGCCAATAATAGCCAGACTGTAGGATTTTGTAAGTTTTCCTTTTATCAGCAAAATGGCCTCCACATGGGCCATCATGGCAAGCTCTGAAGATATCATGCATTTCATCTTTCCGGACACATCTTCTGATTACCAAATCAAGCCTCGTTCGGTATAGGGTATCCTCATGCCACATATAATTGGCACTTAGCTGAATAATTATTTGTTTTTATCTGGATGTCATACCTTGAGGTAGATTTTTCAGTTACCAAATAGTTGGCTACGTCTGCATACCAAGGGGTGAAAGTAGAAATGGAAAATAAATTCTCATCCATAAAATCATCATCTACCGGAGTATTGTCACTTGTATGGATAAGTCTAGACAAGAAATCAGCGACCAAGTTGTCTCTTCCAAGCCTATCTATGATAGTAACATTGAATTCTTGTAGTAACAACAACCATCTAGTTACTCTAGAATTTGTAACAGGTTTATTCATTAGAAGTCTAAACTTGTTGATGGCATGTACTACTGCAAAGTATATAGCATAAGGAATATTCCCTTCCCTTTGTCCTATTACATCTCCCAAAGCGATATCTGAGGCATTTGTGCAGATATGGAAAGGAAGAGACCAGTTTGGACCTCTCAAAGCAGGGGCACTTGAAAGTTTTGTTTTTAAGATTTCAAAGGAGATTTGGCATTGCTCATCCCAACAAAATTCAGCATCTTTTGTTAGAAATTTGAAAAGGGGGGCAACTAGGTTTGTAAAATTTTGAATAAACCTCCTATAGTAGCCGACATTCCCTAAGAAACTTTTGATTTCCTTTTGTGAGTTAGGGATCTTAATTTGGGAAATAATGTCAATCTTGGCAGGGTCCACTCTTATTCCTGTACCAGAGATGTGGTGACCTAGAACAATTCCTTCGGTAAGAATCATTCTCAATTTTTCATGACTGAGTGAGAGGTTGGTCTCTTTGCATCTAACCAGTACCTTCTCCAAATTATCCAATGCCTGTTGGAAATCATCCCCATATACCGTGAAATCATCAATGTAGAATTCCACACAATCATTGGTCAAATCGAAGAAAATAGCCAAGACAACCCTCTGAAAGGTAGCAGGGGAATTACATAACCCAAAGGGGAGAACCCTATAGGAATAGGTTTCCCAAGGACAGGTGAATGTGGTCTTATCCTGGTCTTCTGGTGAAATTTGTATTTGGTTGTAGCCACTAAACCCATCTAGGAAAGAAAAATACCTCTTCCCAGATAAAGTGTCTAAGACATGATCTATGAAAGGCAAAGGGAAGTACTCCCTATAGGTGGCCTTGTTTAATTCTTGGAAGTCCACACAAATCCTCCATTTCATGTTTTTCTTTGGTACAATAACTAACAGGGAGACCCATTTTCTATCTGATATAGGGTAAATGAAATTGGCTTGTAGGAGTTTTTGGAGTTCTTCCTTTACTATGTCTTTCAAGGCTGGGTTCATTCTTCTTTGGGGCTGCCTGACAGGTTTGATCTATTCGTTAGTGTAAATATGATGCATACAGGTATCTGGGTGTATCCCTTTCATGTCATAGTAATCCCATGCAAACGCATCAAATAGCCCTTGAATCATTTGTATCAACTTTTGTTGTTGGTCTATTTCTAGGCTAGCATTGATATATAAGGACTTTCTAGGACTGATTTCAATAGCTTGGACAGTTGATTCCTTCCCTTCCTTAACTTGTGAAAGAGTGGATATTGTAGAAGTGGAAGGGTGCCAAATTTCTTGAAATTCAGGGCTAAAGATGTGTGTGTAGTTAGGGAAAGATTGGGGATAGTCAATGCATGTCGAAGCGGCCAAGAATAGACTTATGATTTTTTATTCAGAATTTTCTTGTACTCCTTTTACTTATTCAAGTGTCAACAAGGGCTGAGTACAGTCCTCCTCCCCATAGGGATTCTCCAACCAGAGAGGAACTTCAGTGGTTGGGCGGGCGGGGGTAAAAAGGATAAGTTTCTGACTTTGAGTGCCATTGGAAATTGTCATTTATCCATATCGACAACTGATGAATGCATCAGCAGTGGCCAATCAAGGTCGACCGAGTACCACTGGGTGTCCCGGTTTGGGGGATTTGGTATGGATTACTAAGAAATCCACATGTTATTCCCAAGAGGCCAATGTCACTGTTATATCATCTAAACTTCCTGCTAGGGTGATGACTGATTTATCTGCAAGCTCTAGCAAAGTTTGTGTAGGTCTTAAGTGATCTAGTTGCAGTGTTTTCATAGTGTTTACTGACATCACATTTATTGTTGCCCCTAGATAAATCAATGTGTTAGGTAAGGCAACACCATTTATTTCTATGGTTACCAATGGGTTCTTTGGATCACTATATTTGGAAGGCATCTATGTTATAAATTCGGATAACTTCCCTACCACCCATATGACAGGAGGTTCCTTCCTCTTTCTCCCTAGCTTTTTAATGCAAAGGTCCCTTACAATTTTACCATAGATAGGTATGTCTTTAATGGATTGTAGTAGTGGGATGTTTACACATATATTCTGGAGTTCAGTCTCTAGGTTATGTTCTAGAGGTTCCTCAGTCTTATTTACGAGCAACCTTTCTGGGTAAGGGGGATTCATTTTATGGGGTGTTTCTACTGCAAGGGAGTTGGGAGAAGGAATTTCTTGTTGTACTGGGGTGTTTCTTTCTTCGTTCAATGGATTAATCATCTATTCTTCTCCTTGAACTGTTTGGACATCTATTTGTTCTTCTTGGTTTGTGTGATTATGCACTTGTTCTTCTTGGATGACCGTAGTGGGATTTATTTTGTTTACAATCCTTCCTGATCTTAATTCAATTCCATTAAAAAGAGCTAGCGTTATTACATATGTAGGAAAGGTTTGTACTTCAACATTTTGTATAGGTTGTGTCGGTCTGTTATTTGTCTTAGGGATAGGTTGTGCAGGAATAGGGGTAGGCCGAGGAGGGTTTTGGATGGGTGTAGCTTGCATTGTTGGATGCATATTTGTATTCATGGGTAGTGCGAGTTGTTGTTGTAATTGTGGGGGTGGAAGAAGAGAAGGGGGGTTAAATTCTGGGAGCAACTGTGAAATATTCGAAGGATATTGTGGATAGGTGGGAAAATTTGTTGGTTGGGAGGGAACATTCCCATATACAGGTCCTTTCCACCCATGTTTCCAAGGTTGGGTTTGTGTCAACCACTGAGGATAAGACATGGGGGGTACCCATTGTTGTTGTGGGTATTTTGTAATTGGGTTGGAAAACATGTTGGGGTCTTGTTTTCTCCATGGTCTCCTAGGGGAGTAGGATGTCTCAGGTTCTCCTCCTCCCTTGAACATGGCCTTGAGTCTAAGACGAGAAGGGATTTTTTTAGTAGGATGGTCCTCTGTACAGAGACCACAAATTTCAATAACATTAAGGGGGCATTCCTTTTCATGGTGTTTCCTCCTACACTGATGACAGAAAATTGCTAACGTAACATTTTCTTCCTCTTGTTTTCTTTTAATTTTCATGGTATCTAGTTGGGAACTGATGGTGTTTAGGATATATGTTTTAAATTTTTCCAATATATTTCCCAGTTCAATCCTCGTGACACCCCGGGATGTGGGTTTAGCAATTATGTTGGTAGGGTCCCTTATACTTTTCCCCATTTTATCTTGACTACGAGAGTATCTTTTACAATACTCTGTTATGTCTACAAATGGATTTTGGTATACGTCCCCAAAACTCATGAGGTTTAACACTTCAATGCAATCATCCCTCACACCCTTTATAAAGATAGTCCTAACTGTAGCTGTATCTAAGGAAAATTGCTTAGTATTTTGGTAATTGTATAAGAACCTTTCTAGGTAGTCTTCTAAGATTTCTTCTTCAGATTGCTGCATTTTGAATATATCGTTCCTAACATCCCTAGGTCTGTAGTAATCTTGGTATTTCTGGAGGAAGATCTCCTTCATACCATCCCAAGACGAAATTGTGTGTTCCCCTAGGTTCATGAACCACCTCAATGCCGAATCTTTTAGTGTAGCTGGGAAAAGTTTTAATTTTTGAGCATTATTTGTGTAGTTATAGCTCCTACACAATATGTCAAATTCAAATAAAAACGAGTCATGGTATTCTATCGACATACCTCGGAAATGAGGAAGTGAATATAATGGAATGTTCTTCATAGCAACGTCTTTAGCAATATCTCGTATGGGGAATCCAAATGTCTTTGTTTCATTGGCTATGTTTCCTTCTTCTTCTGTCATGTTTCCAAGCAACCTGTGGGGAGGTGGTGAATTTTCTCCACTGAGTGATGGTTCCACCACTGGGTTACCTGGTATCTCTAGTTGTTCCAAGGTTTTGTGTGGCCTTCCAACAGTAGATGCAACCTCTTCTATTACTACCTCTGCTTATTTTCCAGTTTCCCCTTTGGATGGGGTCGCCAATGCTTCCTCCCTTTCTTGTTGTCTTATGTCTTTAATCTGAAGAGTGGCTTCAGATCTAGTGCCTTTTTCTATTGTTGCAATTGTTTCCTTTGAGCTCTTTCCTCTGGGAATTTTTCCTGAACGAATTTTCGATGAATTAGTATAAGGGGTGGTTTTCTTTGTTGTTTTCTTTTCTAGCTTTTTTGAGATTTTAGGAGAAATAAATCTACCTTTATTATCCCTATACCTACTCATAAAAGAAAAAAATAAAATGAATGAAAAACGAAGATTCCTAATTAAAGGTAGGAGGACAACCTGACTTTGGAGAAACCCCACCAAAGTGGATGTGCAGGTTCTTACCTTTCGTCTTACCATCTTCTTTCCGCCCTCAGATTATCCTCAAATCCAATCCAATACTTCATCAAACCAATCAAAAACTTAAAATTCTACCTGTTATCGTTTACAACTCCCCGACAACGACGCCAAAATTTTGGTGCGTAAATATGTTCAATGTATATCTCAAACTCATTTAAATGTCAATCTGGGATTCGTAATCGAAAGAATCGTTAGACTATATGTGCTAAGAACAAGTAACCTACCTAAGTCTGTTTCATATAGGAAATAATTAATAACATAAAAACTTTGTTTTTAAGATTTCTAAATACTTTAAGATATCTCTGAACTTAGAAGAGAAAACTGACAATGAAACTTAAGCAAATAGCCAATCAAAGAAATGTTGTCCTAGAGAAACAAGTCTATTCATTTCAGTCTCTTGAATTGAAGGGTTGAACTTTAAGAAGCTTGTCTCCTATGGCAATTGAAACAATCAATTCCAACCATTCTCAAAACCAAAACCAACTTCAATCCTTATGTAATTCAATCAAACCAGCACAAGGGGTGTTCGGTATAACTGAAAGACTTTATTGCAGAGCATGAAGATGAAATATAAAGTCTTCTAGTCCCTTGATATACTAGATCTACTATAGTCATAAACTCAAAATATCAGTTCCACACTTCAAATCATGAAATAGCTACCTTCAACATCTGAGAATGAAATGTCTATTTGATCTAACACCTGCTTATTCACACCAATCCAAAATGATTAACTGAATGTTGAATTTTGAAAATGAAGTAAAGACCAATCACACTCACACTGCTAAAAAATATCCACACAAACACACAGAATGTATACAAGGAGGTTTACCTTAGTTGGGGTGGTGGGCCCTTGCCAAACCAACAAGGAACCTCTTAAGAAAGTAACAGACTAAAAATTTTCACTCACATCCAAGAATTGACATAAAAGATCTTCTGTATTAATTCAACTAGTAAATTGGATCAACAGTCTTTTACTTCATACATGACAATGATAAGTATCGTCTGGTTTTGACAGTATACTTTTATACATTCATTATTATTACTAGCTATCATCTATACAATATTCTCTATATAACGTAATTTGATACTATCAATATCTCTGGATAAGCATTAAACAGTTTGAGAAATTTGACAATTAAGATTTACATTGAATTTTTAGGAATCGACTCCATCCTCATGACACAAAGTGCATGAACGATGGAGTCTCTTGCAAATGGAAAACTGATTTGGGTGCTTCTATTCAACTGTCTTCTCGAAATATTCACCATCATTTTGGTCCAATTGGCACATTCTGTAAATAGAGGTTCTACTACTAGATTGCACACAATCGCGAGTCTGGTACCAGAATAGAACAGAGCAGGTAGTACCAGAATAGCACACGTCTTGGTACCAGATCAAAACTGCCTTGGGTACCGGAATGGATTTTGTACCAGATTGCATGGTGCCTGGTAGTGCCGGATAGACTGCTCATAAATCAAACCATTAGGACTATACAAAATAAAACACTTTCAATCGAATTAATTTAAGAAAGTTAAACAAACATGCTTTAAATCATCAATTACCTCTTGTGAACATGACATAGCTATTAGCTATGTGTTTTGGGAGGGAATAGTCTGATATAGGTTTATAACAAAGGCAAAAAGTATTAGATACAGGGTAATATAGGGCATTATCTATGTCAAAATAGGGACTCAACATTTGCACAAGCCCCTACTCCTACGGAAGGGGGGAAATCCCAGTCATCCTCCTAGCGAGGCAACCTCATTGAGTGCCCGTATTTATATGTTTAATGGGATTGATTTAACCACTCGCACTACCACATATGACACACCGGCTAAACCTGGTAAAGAGAAGGACACTAACAGTACTACCTCAAATCCACCTCCTGCCAATGTTACTCCTCCATCTGGACCACTTCAGATTGAGAAGCCTACTTTCGACTCTATTTTACTCCCTTCCAAGAGCACTCTTTGAAAATCAACTTTTAATCCTAGTTCACGTGTCACCAAAAACTACAACATAGATGAATATTTGGCTCAAGCTCTGTGTGTTATGTCTACTCTCGAATTTCTACAACATTGTCCAAGTAAACATAGAACACTCTTGGCCACCATCAGAGCGATCGATCCTGAGTCGTCGAATAATATCACGTTTAAACTTGATAACTTCAAGTCATGACTTTCTCACTAGCTTGATTTCAAAAAAATGTTGTGGTTCATAACCAACACATTCATCGTACCATGCTGGATGAGGGAGATTCCACTTGTGTCATGTATTTATCTTGTTGGAAAGGTTTGAAATCACATGCGCTTAATCAATCTCCTACCATGTTACGTGCATTCGATGGGCGAGGTTTTCATCCTCATGGACTCTTGTAGTCCCTAGTTGTTCAATTGGGAGGAAAGACTGTTTCTGTCGATGTAGAGGTCGTCAATGCTCCCCTTGATTACAACTTGTTTCTAGGAATAAGTTGGTTTTATGCCATGATTGTCGTCGCTTCATCGGTGTTTTGATGTGTACAATTCCCCCATCAAGGTAAAATTGTCACTATCAATCAGTTAGATTACTGTACCCCCGACGCTCGCACTCCCGCCACCAACAATATTCCTTTCTTGGGAGATACTAATATCACTTATGAAAGTGTTGGTGTAGGTCTTTTAAAATAATCTTCCCTTATGGTTACTTTCCCTACACCACGTCCTCCCATATCGCAACATATTTCCACGATTAATATGATCTCAACTATGCCATATCAATCCTACGAATCATATGATCCTTGGGTTGTGCCTAGTCCTTTAGAATTAGATACACTAGGTGACATTATGCCACTTAGTCCTACTGAGGCTTCATACAATTCCATCCAATCTGTTATCACACATAGCTATCAAAATATCGCAGGATGACCAAGTCCGTGGTCTGCGCAGATATCAGCCTTGAGCACAAAGCGCAACATTCAGAATGGTCCATTTCGGGCTTGAAACACAAGCAAGAAGACATGCTCGATTTTAAGTAGCAGAGATCCCATGAATAATTCAGATCAATGGTTCTCGGGCGATTTGGATTTCAAAGTAGCATAAGGATTAATGACTAGACAGAGGATTCGAAGTCCCGAAGTAAATCTAAGCCATTGAAGGCTGAGGACATGCGTCAGGGGATCTCACACTTCGGAGGATTGAAAAAGCTATACATTGGAAAGGCCTGAAGCTCGAACTCCCAAAGTAATTGTGATTCATTGATCTTCGTAGCAGGAAGCAGGGTCCATCCAAGAGAAGTGCGTGGTGCCCCCCTAGGCAATGAGCCTCGTCCTGATCCCGAGGAGGATTCAGTTAATAGAAAATGACTGGTAGATGAAACCTCAGCTCAGTCCATAAATAGAAGGTGTAGAAGCCATGGCCGAGAGGACTAGAATGTCATCCCACGGTACCACAGAGGTCAGAAAGGCCCATATTGATCTGAGTTTGCATCTGACAAAGGAAAACACGCACAGTTTGACAGAATAAGGCATAGACGTAAAGCATTGAACGAGATAGCTAGGTCACACTCCTGACAGTTGTGGACTAAGCTGATTATAAATAGATCAGTCTTTGTTTTGCAAAGGAGGGGGGTGTTCTTGGTAGGTTGGAGAGACGAGTGAGTTTCAGGAGCAGGGCTCTGTAATTTTTCAGTTTGTATGCCTGTGGGCTTGGATTGTAAATATATGTTATTGAAGATTCCTTTGAATCATTTTTATCAGACTGTCTTCTTAGCTTATACGTTGTTTCATGCTTTCCTTCTTATCTGAATGTAGTATCTATGATTCATGAATTCCTGAGGCGATGGAGGATATGTTGCTATCATGCCCATATTTCATGGTTCGCCAGATATTTTCTATTTTCTTCTCGTTTGGATGTAACATCTCTCTAATCTATGGATTCTTGAGGCGGTAGAGGATCTGTCGTTATCTTGCCCATTTTTTATGGTTCATCACTCAGACATTTTCTACCTTCTTCTCCTCATCACCACTTAAATCCTTTTGTCTAATAGGCAGTCTAAATTCCTTCCTTATTGACGATACTTATGACTCCATAGCCCAATGGTCCCGAACTGATTTGCAATTACTTCTGCTATATTTTCCTCTCCCTGCAGTCTCACTGATCCACCTACTCAAACCATTTAATCCTTTTACTTTATTTTGATGGGTACTTGACTTATCCTCTTGTAGTAAGAGGGTGACTCTCAGTTCTAACATTAATGGCATCTCTGTCCGAGATGAAAGTGAAGATATCTTCCCTAGGAGAACGACAACGAATAGATTTGGTTTTAGATGATGAACTAAAGTTGGACACATTGTTCTGACTGCCTATATTTCACCATGGAAACTCCACTATTTGAAAATCTATTGGTGACTCCACTATGCAGAATTTGTTGGTGACTCCACTGAAGGGAGACAAATCAAATGGCTATGGAGGCGATCTTGGCCAAGAGGTTTGCCCCATTCAATTTTTTCGCCATAGTTGGTTATCCACATCTCGTGCCTCTAGTTAATGAATGGGATGATTATCTTCCGAGATTCAGAGGAAGCAAGCATGACCTGCCCAATGACCACTTATTAAAATTTCATATGTGCATGCTTGAACATGGTATATTTCACGAGGATGTCTTGATCAAGATGTTCAAATTTTCCTTAGAGGAAGATTCTCATGAATGGTGCCAATCTCTCCCTGCTGCTAGTATCCATTCTTTGAAGGATTTTCACGATGCTTTTAATTCATATTACGAGAGGATTTACCCGGCTCATCTTATTTTGTATGGTTGTTGTAAGAATATTCTACTCCACATCCTGCAGGTGATAGAATCTTCCTCATGTGATGAGTATGGTGAAGATCGGATTGATAGAGAAATTGAGGACATGAGCCAATATTCTACAGTCGTGGATGAAATTTGTTCTCTTTCTATTTCCCGAGAAGAAGACATTGACCAACATGTTAAGAAGAAGTACCCATTCATTGAAATACATGAAGATATTTCTTTCCCTCAAATAGCCGATGTTTTCATAGCAGACAAAGGAGAAGTGGATCAACAGCCTGCACCGGCTTTTCACTCACCTATGCTTTCCAAAAACATTCAACCATAGGTGAGTAAGAGTAAAGCAAAGAAGGATTTCTGCTACCCATCTAGTAGGTTTTATCACCTATTTTATGACCCAGTGGAGGAGTACATGGAGTTGCATTTTATCCATGTATTGAATCCCTCAAGCTTTGTCATATCATCGACATTAGGGGGTAATCTAAAAAATGTAATTATTTTGTTTCCACAGTTTTATTATCTCTTTCTGATCAGTGGTAGAGTAAGAAATTTTTCCGTTATGAAGTTAATTGAGTGGCTCTGGGTGAAGTTTGTTGTCACCTAGCCTATTGTAAAAATCACTTAGTGTAGGTTTGTACATAAATAAGCTCCTTCTGGAGCATGTGTTTTTTATTTCTTTTCAAGTATATAGTGTACATATCAACACGTGGTCCTCAACATGATGTTTTTTGAGCTCGACTCCACAACCCAAATGCTAAGGCACTGGAACTGTGCGTTCTTGGCAGCTCGTAGGGAGAATTCCATCCTATGTGGAGCCAAATGTTATCACACAAAGTTGTCAAATGATCATAGGATGACCAAGTCTGTGGTCTGTGCAGATATCATCCTTGAGCACAAAGCGCAGCATTCAGAATGGTCCATTTCAGGCTTGAAATGCAAGCAAGCAGACAGGCTCGATTTTCAGCAGTGGAGATCTCATGAATAATTTATATCAATGACTCCCGGGCGATCTGGATTTCAAAGTAGCACAAGGATTAATGACTAGACAGAGGAGCCAAAGTCCCAAAGTATATCTAATCCATTGAAGGCTGAGGACACGCATCAGTGGATCTCACACTTCGGAAGATTCATTTCGGAGGATTGAAATAGCTATACATTGGAAAGGCTCGAAGCCCAAACTCCTGAAGTAATTGTGAGTTGTTGATCTCTGCAGCAAGAAGAAGGGTCCATCCAAGAGTAGCGCGTGGTGGCCCCCTAGGCATTGAGCCTCGTCCCGATCTCGAGGAGGATTTAGTTAATGGAAAATGAATGATAGTTGAAACCTCAGCTCAGTCCATAAATAAAAGGCGTAGAATTCATGGCCAAGAGGACTAGACTATCATCCCACAGTACCACAAAGGTAGGAAAGGCCCATACCGATCTGAGTTTGCGTCTGACAAAGGAATACATGCACAGTCTGATAGAAGAAGGTGCAGACGTAAAGCATTGAACGAGATAGTCAGGTCACACTCCTGACAGTTGTGCACTGAGTTGATTATAAATAGATCAGTATTTATTTTGTAAAGGAGGGGGGTGTTATTGATATGTTGGAGAGCAAGGTGAGTTTCAGGAGCAGGGCTCTGTAATTTTTCATTTTGTATGCTTGTGGGCTTGGATTATAAATATATGTTATTGAAGATTCCTTTGAATCGTTTTTATCAGACTGTCTTCTTAATTTATACGTTGTTTCATGATTTCCTTCTTGTCTGATTGTAGTATCTGTGATTCATGGATTCCTGAGGCGATGGAGGATATGTTTCTATCATGCCCATCTTTCATGGTTCACCAGATATTTTCTATTTTCTTCTCTTCTGGATGTAGCATCTCTCTGATCTATGGATTCCTGAGGCGATAAAGGATATGTCGTTATCTTGCCCATTTTTCATGGTTCATCACTCAGACATTTTCTGCCTTCTTCTCCTCATCACCACTTAAATCCTTTTGTTTGATAGGCATTCTAAATTCCTTCCTTATTCATGATACTTATGACTCCATAGCCCAATGGTCCCGAATTGATCTGCAGTTACTTCTGCTATCTTTTCCTCTCCCTGCACTGTCACTGATCTACCTACTCAAACCATTTATTCCTTTTACTATTTTTGATGGGTATTGGGATTATACTCTTGCAGTCAGAGGGTGACTCTCAGTGCTAACACAATCTTCCTCTCCCTCACTAGATGACCAACATATGTTGGCATCCAACACTTACTCATTGTCATCTTGGTTATATTCCCTATCCTCTACTTTCGATTACAGCCTACAGATTTTTCCATCAAACGAATCCATTATGGAAATGCTTAGTATTGAAGAGGTCCCTTGGGATGAAAACCATTATCGTTCATCTTTTCTTCTTGGTCTAGATGAAATTGAGAAAGATATACACTCTATCTTTCCTGACGGTGTTGTCGATTCTTCACAATCTCCCATACTTACCCAAGACACTACTTCTGAGGGGAATTTAGGAAACATATATTTTACAATCGTTATCGACATTTCAATCAAACAAGGTATCATGGAAAATTTTCATCTCGGTGCAAGTTGTTTGTCCGAGGAAGTGGAATATTATACCACTTTATTCAAAGAATTATGCGACGTCTTTTCTTGGAGTTACGAAGAAATTCTAGGGATTGATCCATCGATCGTTGTGTATGAGATAAATACCTACGCAGGTGTTAAAATTGTACGAAAAAAACTTATGTCGATTCATCCTAAGAAAATCGTGACCATAAAGGAAGAAGTTGAAAAACTGTTAAATTATGGTTTTATTTATCTTGTCCCCTTGACGGAATGGGTTTCTAACATAGTTTCGTTCACTGAAAAACATGGAAACATTCGTGTCTTTGTCGATTATAGGGATCTCAATAAGTCTTGTCCCAAAGAAAATTACCCAACACCTTTTATCGACCAAAACATCGATAATTATGCTGGTAGCATTATTTTTTCCTTCATGGATGATTTCTCAAGGTATAACCAGATCAATATTCTACCAGATAATCATCATAAGATAACCTTCATCTTCCCTTGGGGGATGTTTTTTTATCGGAATCTATGTATTTCTATTAAAAATGTTGACGCTACTTTCCAGCGGGCCATGTCGTACGCTTTCCATGATATCAAACATATTGTGGAACCTTACCTCGATGATTTACCAGCTCATTTGTTTAATCGAAGAGACCATATTGGTCATTTATGGGTCGTTTTTCTTCGATGTTGGTTTTAACATATCCGACTGAACCCTCAAAAATGCATCTTCGATGTCGAATCAGGTCGAATCCTCAGATTCATCATCTCCAAAGATGGGATTAGGGTGTATCCCTTAAAATTAAAAGTTATTCTCGCTTTACCCCCTCCCAACAATCTGACCCAACTACAACGTTTGCAAGGGAAAGAAAAATTTCTTCGTCATTTCATCTGTAATTACAGAGAAATTACTAAAGGATTTATGATATTGTTACAGAAAGACACTCCTTTCATCTGGGATGACACTTCTCAATGCTCTTTTGATGCTCTTAAGCATGCCTTAACAGACATGCCTCTCTTGCACCCCTGAGATTATGCATGAGACTATATAATTTATTTGGCTACCTCTACTTCCACTATTGTTATGGTGTTAGTTCAAGAGGATCCTAATAGTGATGAACATGTGATATACTATCTGAGTAAGAGTCCATCTGGTCCCGAGCTCCGATATTCGCATGTTGAAAATTTGTCTCTAGCTGCAGTCATTGTCATTTAGAGGTGTCACCACTACATCTTGTTACGCACTACCACGGTAATTGAAAACTCGAACCCCATGTATCATATCTTGACATGTCAAGTCATTGGGGGAAAATACTCAAAATGGATCGTTATTCTTCAAGAATTCGATCTTGAGTTTACCAAATCAAAAGCTAAAAAATTGTTGGTTTTTGTGGAACTAATCTACGATCTTTCCCATGCTGATGAAGATATTGAGCTCATTGATTCTCTTCCCGAAGAATATTTGTTCCTCATTAGCACATCATACCCTTGGTATGGATATATTATTCTCTATCTCCAAACCCAATGTTTCCAGACAGATATTTCATGTGATGAACATCGTCATATCCGCCACCATTCTAAACATTACCTTATCATCGATGACACTTTGTACCATCATGGTATTGATATTGTCTTATGACATTGTTTAACCCATGATGAAGCTGAACATGTTTTAAATGACTCCCACCTTGGATCTTGTGGCGGTCATCTTTCTGGGATGGCTACAACCCAAAAAATCTTACGTGTCGGTTATTTTTGTCCCTCCATCTTCAAATATTGTACCGAGGCTGTCAAACGATGCCCACCCTGTCAAGTTTTTCAAAAAAAGGCATGTACCCACCCTGCTCCACTACATCCCATTGTCTTCGTCGACCCTTTTTCCAAATGGGGCATTGATTTTATAATCCTACCTCAACCGAGGGGCACGGTTATATCATCGTCATCATTTATTATTTCACTAAATGGGTTGAGACTATGCCTACATTTCTTAATGATGGTCATACTGCAGAACTCTTTTTTTTTAACCACATCATCACTCACTTTGGTGTCCCACAAGCCATTGTCATTGATCATGGCTCACATTTCCATAACCAGATGATGAGTGAGTTGCAGGTCAAGTTAGGTTTTCTGCATGAAATCTCATCCCCCTACTATCCTCAAGAAAACAGACAAATTGAAGCTATCGACAAAGTCCTAAAGACCATGCTTCAACACATTATGGGGACAAACAAAACCTCTTGGAACCTACAAATTTTCTCCGCACTCTGGGCCAACCACACTTCATTGAAAACTGCAACTGGATTCACTCCATTCCAACTGGTATACGGCGTAGAAGTGGTATTACAAATCGAGTGTGAGTTCCCTTTGTTGAAACTCACTGTGGAACTCCCGCCTCATACCTCTGTTGAAGAGGAACGATTCTTGTATTTAACCAATTTGGACAAAACACGTCGTGATGTTGCTCTCGTTAACGAGACATATAAAAAATGAATGAAGAATCAATATGAAAAATTCGTTCAACCTCGTGCTTTTTCAGAAGGAGACTTAGTCCTCGTTTATGACCAAGCTCATGATAGGTTGGGGATAGGGAAGTTATAATCTCTATGGCATGGACCTTATATCATAAAACATGTATTTCATAGAGGCGCCTACGAGTTAGTCGACTACTATGGAATATCTCTCGGTGAGCCCCGAAATGGGATTTACCTCAAGAAGTACTATGCATAGAACATTTTTCATCTGTGCTTTGTACACTATTGTACTATATACTTTCGATTTGGTGTGTCTTTTCTCTTGCGTGTATGAGTTTTGTCTTAAATACTTATACTTTGTCTTGTGATTACATGTGTAGATGACATTTCCCTTTCCCATCTTTATCGGGTTTGCAGATGGCGCTAGTCAACACACATAGAACATTGCTTATGAGGCTTGGGTTATTTACCACTCTGGTGAGTTGGTGATTTCAGGAGGAATTTTCCTAGGATCGACAACCAATAATGTGGCGGAATAACACGTCATCATCAGACTCTTAACTAAAGCTTCCTCTATAGGCATAACTCATTTGATTATTAACCTAGACTCTCAACTCGTGGTCTGTCAGCTTAATCAAGATTACGCCATTTGCAACCCTATCTTACTACATCTCCACCTAAGAGTATGTTGTCTTGAAAGATTGTTTGAATTTATACAATACAAACATATACCGAGAGAACTCAACACAACGTCGGATTCGTTAGCTAATTACATATTGGATCGATATCTTGCGCATAGATAAAACATTTGTAAAAATACATGAATCACATGTACACAAAAGCATCACATAAGATAAATTGCAACATCAATAGGCACCATAAAAATAGGATAGATATATGTGTGTGTGTGTGTGTGTGTAATAGCAAAAAACAAAAATTAAATACATCATCAAAAGGTACATAATAGGGAAAACAAATTGGGCCTTCATGCCCATGACATCATCATTAAAGACTACAAAATATGTTGAGGATCCTAGTCATCCTCATGTATCACGTTTTTCTCTATGAAGCACACTATTGCACGAGCCACTCATCGAAGTAAGTGGTTCAGACTCTCGGGAACTCCAACTGTGTGTCTCTGCAAATGGAGAGGCATGTCTCGCCTTCTGAGAGGAGTGACACCCATAGTCAAACCTCAAAGGTTTCTCTTGACCTCTCGAATTCCTCCTACTGCAACCTCATGCTCCAGTGCTATCTGTGCGTCTCCACGATGCCCCAATGCCAGCATCTATGTTGGACGTGATGCGCCTCTGTCTCCATGATGAAACAAAAATATCTTTAGATCCCTTACTGTACATATCAAAAAAAATATGTGACAAGGTTTAGTTTCGTACCTGACGCATCCCACTGAATACCCTCAGAGAGAACTAAGTATGCACTACCCCAAAATTCCACTACAGCATAAAAAAAATATTCGATAACAACTAGTTTTTTCCGCCACCAAGTGAAGAAATCAGTTGTAAATCTAAATATCAAGGGCTCATTCCCCAATCTCATGGATAAACTGGTCCATCTCTCCATATGTGTCTTAGTGGCAGGACATGCTATCAACGAAACTTGTGGCTGCATCTGGGGAACTCTCTCCAAGAAGAACAAAACTAGGAAAGAGCCATATCCAAACTGCTTTTGTCTACCTGTCCTGCACTTCAATATTTGTTCCTTCACATTTCAAAGGAACCCTACGCTCCATTTAAACAACCTAGGCTCTACACATTGTAAATCATATGACATCTGGGATTTCAAATCTAGATGAGTGCTGGTACTACCCGCCAATTTGGTGATGACAAATAGAATCGACCTAAGTGTCAAGTGCCTCACATCTTTGATCATGATTCTCCCACCTACCAATCGAGATCTTGGCGTGTAGTCCTCAACGACATATGCCTCAATTGGCTGAGGATTTGCCTGATGTCTGGACAAGAGAATAGGAGCCCCTCTTCTCGAGAGGCCCGTCAAAAAGTACACATCATCAAGCTCAATCTCAAGCATGTGTGGCCCAATGTGAAATTCATGTTCATCATCATCCCACAAACCAATCAGGTACTCAAGTAATAATACCTCTTTCCTCATATTATGGAGTTTAAGGTACTTGAGTAGACCACAATTTTCCAAAGATGCCCTAGCTTGAGGGATTTGTAAAGAGGAAATGTCATTGAACTCATGTTCGTGTTCTTTTGCAAGATACCAGATATATAAAATATGTAGAACAGAAATAAAATGCTAGAAATGGAAGAATAACAGTAAAATATCCAACATAATCTCCACAATAACACAGAAATGATATAAGAACAACAATAGAAATAGCACTTTGATTCAGAAAGCAATGTTCACAGGCCTCTTCAAGGGGG
>SNQJ01S0090655.1:0-32917 GCA_010110895.2 Picea sitchensis
ATATCTGGTCTTGTGAGTAGTGGTCGTAAGAAGGCTCCTGGAGAGAATCCTTCTGGTTGCTCTGTGTAGTTTTCATGTAACCTTAGCCTAGTCTAGGATTCCCTTGCCTTGGGTGGAGTTTAGTCCCAATTCCAGGGTGACCCACTACTGAGCATGATGAGTAGTGTGGTCTAAGGCTGGGAGGTTCATGGAAGGTCTGCACGTAGTTGGTGGAGTTACTTTAGTTTCAAAGATAAGTATCATTATGTGTTTAATTTCAATTAAAATGCATGTCTGTGATGCTTGTAATATTATCATGTATTCTGTTGCAAGTGGAATGATTGTTGATTCTAATTAATTATGTATGTTAACGATAATTATGTGTTTACTCTCTGTTAAGTTATTTAACTTCATTTAAATGCATACTTTATAAGTGTTATTTCGCATAGTAGCGTTGCCCGACAGTGGGGTTGATGGTCAGGGATATTACAATATGGTATCAGAGGCATAGTTTCAACACTGATCCTAGATGGGTCGGATAAGTGGTCTTTGGACCCAAGGTTTCGAGTGGAAATGGTGTTCAGATGGAACCAATTTCAAACCTTAGAATGTTTATGAATGCCAAGGGGGTTACTTGGATATGTTACGAAGCTCAAGAGGAGTAGTGGTAGAATAAAACCGCAGCTGGTGTGGTATTTGACCATGGAGAGAGAGAGCTCAACAATTGGGGTGTTGGAGCTGCAGGATCTGTTTGGGAAAAAGGAAATTCCTTTATGACCATCAGATCTGGAAAAGGTGCAGGAGGGTTATCCTGGAAGCCTATCAGAGTTTGACAATCGGGAAAAGTGGGGTGTGCCGAGGCACAAAATTCTAAAGTCCGAAGCTCCAAAGTCCCTAAATAGATCTACATCGTAGATCTGAGGGGAGAAGGTTGACCGTTAGATCTTGGAGAATCTGCACCTGAGTTATTCGCGAGAATCCTTCAAAGTTCGTAGATCGGAATATTTAAAGTGAAGAGAAGTGAAAACCTCCGAAGAAAGAAATCACAAAGTGGATCTCGACTATTTGTTGTGGGAGAGATAAGGACCGTCGATTATCCAGGGAGAGTTTAGAACTACGACAATCGGGAAAAGGGGAACGTGTTGGTGTACAAACTTCTGAAGACCAAAGTTTCAAAGTGAAAGGGTAGATGTGGTGGGGCCAGATGACATCGCTTGGGGTGACGTGGACCTTTCTAGGTGTACCACGTGCCATCACCTTAGTTGGTGATAGCTGTACTATGTGGGGCCGGAGGATAGAGAAGCCAAAAATTCATAATTCGGGAGATCAAAATGGAAGTAAGTGGGAAAGCTTCAGAAATTTGAAGTCCTGAAGTTCCGAAGACCCGAAGTCCCAAAACTCAGACGCCTGAAGTTCCATAGTGAGTGTCAGTCGTCAAATACTGGGTAGATGTGGACTATTGATCCACTCTGCTTCATGAATTCGTTAATTAAGAACTCCAAGAGACCATTGTGATGTATTATGAAGACTTCGAAACCCGAAGTCCTGGTTAAGAACCTATTGATCTAGCGCTTGGTCGCAGGGGTTGGGGCTAAGAGAAAAGCACTAAGGCCTAAAACTATTATAGAGTTGAGCAAAGCTCGAAAATTTTATGAAATTTGAACATTTTCTATAATCAGATTTGTTTATGAATGTTGTGGAATTTTCTAAGGAATGATGGCCTAACAAATTCCGGTTGTCTGTACGTGTGTTTGCAGAAGCCTAGCGAGTGATAGAACCGATTAGAGTTTCCACTGAGTGAAAAGAAATGGAGGAGACACAGAATGCTTCCAATTTAGGGAATGAAGCTAAATGGATGGATGTTCATTTGGGAGTTGAAGGGTTGAACTCTAATGGGCATGGAGAAGAGATAGATAAGGAAGGGCATATGATGAAAATCATTGAAAGATTGCAGAAAGATGCCGAAAAACACCGAGAAGATAGTAGAAAGCTCATGAAAGCTAAAGAATAGCAGGGAGAATTCAACTTAAAGCTGATGAAGAGTCTAGAGAGAATAGAAAAGAAGTTGGACAAGGATAGAGACTCGAGAAAAACAGGGAGTCACCATACTTCTGAGGGTAGAAGATCAAGGAGTGTTGGTAGACACAATCATCACTCCCAAGGTCGCTCCAAGAGTAAGGAACACAGTAGTTCAAGCCCATGTCCTACCAGAAAGCACAAGAGATATAGACTGGAAGAACTGCAGGGAGAAATGAACAAGATTAAGCCCCATACATTTGATGGAGAACATAAGAAGGAGGAAGATGTCGAAATATGGTTGCTTGGCATGAGGAAATATTTCCAACTGCAAAATTATTCCTCTCATGCAGAAGGAAGAATTGCAATGTATCAACTGAGGGAAAAGCATCCATGTGGTGGGATCAACTTGTGCAGGTGCAACACATTAGAGAGAAAGATATCACTTGGAAAGAATTCAAGAGGTATTTCGAGAAGAAATACGACTAAAAGATACTATGATAGAAAGATCAAAGATTTCTTTGAACTCAAGCTCGATAGCATGACCATTGATGAGTAGGAACAAAGGATTTTGGAATTGTTGAAGTATGTCCCATTCATCAAAGATGAGACTGTCAAGATTCATAGGTATCTAAGTGGATTGCCACCTTCCATTGGTGACAAGATTCAGTATGATGACCCTAAGACTATGGAAGAAACGATAAGGAGGGGAAAATGATTATATGAGAAGCAAGGAGAGAAACCTACTTTCTAGAAAGCTTGGGAAGACAAGAAGAAATTCAAGATGGATCAGAGGAAGAAGGGAACTAAGCCACCCCTTTTCAAGAACAGTCCTCAGGGACAACCATATTTTAAAGAGCTCAGGAAGGCTGAAGTGGGTGGGAAAATTCCAAGACCGCCACCTATGGAATGTTGGGGTAGTAAAGGGAACCATATGTACAGAGATTTCCCCCATAGAAATGACAAAGTGAGAACTGTCCACAATGTACAACAGGTTGAAATAGTGGAGGACATGGGCAGTAGAATTCCAAGGATCTACGCAACCCTGGACAACAAGCAAGTTGAATATCAGTCGCACATGATTGAAGTAGAAGGTATGATCAACAACCATGCCTTTACTATTTTAATTGATTCAGGGGCTAGCCACAGTTATATAGATCCTAGAGTGGTGGAAAGTTTGCAATTGTCGAGAAGAAAACATGAAAATTCTTGGTTAGTGTAGCTGGCTACAGGAACCAAGAGAAAAGTCAATGAGTTAGTTAAGTTTTGTCCAGTGGACATGAATGGACTGAGCACAAAGACTGAATTGAATGTTCTGCCTTTAGGTTCTTATGACTGTCTAATTGGGATGGACTGGTTGGACCGACACCATGCCATCCTAGACTGTTGTAACAAGGCATTCACTTGCCTGGATGAGGAGGGGAATCAGAGAACAATCCAATGAATTCCCAAAGTTGTTGCTATCATAGAAATCTCAGCAATGCAGCTGAAGAAGTGCTACAGGAAAGGTTGTCAATTATTTGCAGCCAATGTGGAGGAAACACCTAAGGATAAGGTGTCGAATATTGAAGATCATGCGGTACTAAAAGATTTTGAAGATGTATTCCAAGAAGTACCTGGATTACCCCCGAAGAGAGATATCAACTTCTCTGTAAACTTGATTCCTAGAGAAGCTCCAGAATGAGTACGTCGGAGCTGAAAGAACTGCAATTGTAGTTGGAGGAGCTCCCGAGGAAGGGGTATATATGCCCAAGCGTGTCACCTTAGGGTGCCCCAGTCCTATTCGTGAAGAAGAAGGACAGGACGCTGAGATTGTGTATCGATTTCAGATAGTTGAATAAAGTAACTGTAAAGAACAAATATCCTATGCCGAGGATTGATGACCTCTTCGATCAGTTGAAGGATGTGAAGATATTTTTGAAGATATACCTCAGGTCGGGATATCACCAGGTAAGGATAAAGGATGAAGACATCAACAAGACCACCTTTAGAACAAGGTATGGTCATTATGAGTTCATATTGGTTCCATTTGGGCTGTCAAACACACCCACTGTTCTTATGTGCCTAATGAATAGTGTATTCAGGGACTATGTAGATAAGTTTGTCATAGTCTTCCTGGATGACATTCTGGTGTATTCCAATTTGGAGGAAGAGCATGAACAACATTTGAGGATGGCTCTGCAAGTGATAAGAGAGCATCAACTGTATGCCAAGTTGAGCAAGTGCTTGTTTTATCAGAAGCAGATCCATTACTTGGGGCATATTATTTCGAAGGACGGGATAGCCATGGATCTTGAGAATATTGAGGCCATCAGAGAATGGTCAACACCAAAGAACGTGACAGAAGTTAGATCCTTTATGGGTCTAGCTGGTTATTACATAAGGTTTATTGTAGGGTTCTCAAGTATAGCTCACCCTATCACTTCCTTGCAAAGGAAGGAAAATAAGTTTCACTGGATAGAAGATTGTGAGAAAAGATTTCATCGATTCAAGCAGTTGTTAACTAGTGCTCCAATCCTAAGGATCGCAGACCCAAATGAAGATTTCATGGTGTGCACAGATGCATGCAAAGAAGGACTGGGAGGAGTCCTCAGTCATAATGGATTCATAATATGTTATGAATCTAGAAAGTTGAAAGAGCACGAAAGGAACTATGCAACTCATGTTTTGGAGTTGGCATCCATAGCACACGCTCTAAAGAAATGGAGGCATTACCTCATGGGAAGGAGGTTTGAACTAAGGACAGACCATAACGGTCTGAAATATTTGTTTGATCAGCCAACTTTAAATGCTAGGTAGAGTAGATGGTTAGAGTTTCTTTGTGAGTACGTTTTGATATCAAGCATATCAAAGGAAACAAAAACAAAGTGGTTGATGCGCTCAGCAGGAGAGTGCATGAATTGCATGTTATAGACATTAGAACGTACCGAACTGATATTAAAAGCATAATTTTGGAGGCTGCAAATACATATTTGCAGTATAGGGATTTGGTATCATAGCTACAACAAGGTAAGATGCCACAGAAAGTGGATAATTATAAATTGGAAACTGACGGAACACTTCTGTACAAGAACATAATTTATATACCTAATGTCAATGACTTGAAACTTATGATTTTGAATGAAATGCATAATGTGCCTTATGCAAGGCACCCTGGATATCAGAAAAATGTGGCAGCAGTCAAAAGCCATTACTTTTGGCCAGGTATGAGGAAAGAAATTGCAAAATACATCACCGGATGTATGGAGTGTCAAAAGGTTAAAGCTGAACACAAGCACCCAACAGGGTTGTTGCAGCCTTTACCCATTCCTAAGTGGAAGTGGGAGTTAGTGACAATGGATTTCATCATGGGATTGTCCAGAACATGCAATCAACATGATTCAATCATGGTGGTAGTGGACAAGCTTACGAAAGATTCCCATTTGATTCCATTAAAGACTACTCAAAAGGCAACAGATGTTGCCGACATCTTTATGAAGGAAGTGGCATGATTGTACAGAATTCCCAAGACCATTGTGTCTGACAGAGACCCAGAATTTACCTCAAATTTCTGGAAAGGGTTATTCAAGGGGTTCAAAAATAATCTGAACTTCAGTACAACCTATCATCGTGAGTTGGATGGGCAGACAGAGCGGGTGAATCGAGTAATAGAAGACATATTGAGGATGTATGTGATGGAAAAACCATCGAAATGGGAAGACTACCTACACTTGGTAGAATTCACCTACAATAATGGGTATCAAGCAGCATTGAAGATGAGCCCATTTGAAGCAATTTATGGCAGAAAGTGCAATACTCCAATAAGCTGGGATAATCTAGCTAATAGAGCAATGGTTGGGCCAGAGTTGCTCAAGGAAATGGACGAGCAAATGCTAAAAATTAAGCAGAATTTGAAAGCTGCCCAAGACAGGCAACAAATTTATGCTGATAAGAACAGAACCCACAGAGAATTTAAAGTGGGTGACCATGTTTTCCTGAAAGTGGAAGATAATAGAAGTTCCCTGAAACTGGGAAATTGCTCCAAGTTGGCAGCCATATTTTGTGGGCCATTTGAAATCCTAGAAAGGATTGGACCAGTTGCATATATGCTTTCATTACCTGCATCCATGACTATACATAATGTGTTTCATGTTTCATTTCTTAAGAAATATATACTTGATGCTAATCATGTTATCGATTGGAATGTGATTCAGGTGGAGTAAGAAGGTGTCTTGCAAGTGTATCCTGTGCGCATATTGGACCGGAAAAGAAAAAAACTCCGGAATCGAGCCATATGAATTGTAAAGGTCCAGTGGACCTGGTACAGTCCCGAGGACGCGACATGGGAGCATGAGGATACTATGCGGGCAGAATACCCACATCGTTTTGAAGATTTTGAAAATCTTGTTGATGCTGTGTAAAATTTGCATTGAGGACAGTGAAAAAATAAGGGGAGGGGATTGTAATACCCCAAGGACGTGCCCCAATTATGTCTATGTATTGTAAACATGTTTTATAGGCTGGTGAGCCAAGTGTATATAAGCTGGTGGGCTTATGTGTTTATTAGGCCGGAGATCCTAAGAGTTAAAGGCCAGGAGCCTGTTTTTGTATATGTAATTATTCAGATAATTAATATAATATGTAAACATCATTGTGTGTCGATCGATAACGAAGAAAGAGTGATGGGGGACTAAGCTTCCATAGAATGGGTAAGGAAAAGGGGGATGAAAGGTTGGAAGAGGGGCTAAGCTTGAGGGCTTAATTCCTTGGGAATAATAATTTATTATTATTCCAAAGTGGTGTGAAAGGTATTCTTTTATCCTAAGTCCTGGGAGAGGCAACACATGCAGCTCCAATGTCTGCAAAAGGGAACACATACTTGATGGAGTGCATGCATCTTCATGGGTGACATGTGTCGGCCCATGCACATGCAATTTAACCCAAGAATTGAGCTGTGATGGGGATTCATCCTCAATTATTTAGTCCATTGTCTGAACCGTGTTACCTCTGTGATCGACCTATGCTTAATTTTCTTGTCACGCATTCCTGATAACCAGAATCGAAAGTTGACCTGTGTATTCCTATGAATCCCATGGCCTCTGTATTCGACCCTTTCAATATTCATGCATGCATCTGAAACCCAAAATCGTGAGGTCATCCTGTGATGTTTTCCTGAGAAGCTGACACATCCTCAGTCTGTACCCGTTTTACCTCTGCATAACCATGCACATCTGAGAAACCAATCGGGAGGGAAAGGTTGACCTGTGTGTCCTGTGAATCGAGGTTTATCCACACTGCAAATCCGAGTTTGTTCTTAACTGTTTGGGTTGCTTTCGTCTATGAAACCTAAGCATACTATAATTTTCTATGTCGTGTGTGTTATAATTGTGGGTTGTTGTGGCCACACAGTCCCTTGGCTAAGTGTGATTTGCTACCATCATTTGTTCCTTGTTGAGCCTTACTATTGTCCTTCTTGTGCTGGAACGAAGATGAAGAAGCAGGTTGTCAGGCCTGTGTGCAACACTCTCTCCAGGTGAGTGAGGTGGTTGTGGTTGAAGAGGCAGGTTGTCAGGCCTGTGAGATGGAGGAAGTGAGAAATCCTGGAAGGGGTCCTATAGCTACCACAGAGCTCGGATAATTCTAGTAAGGCCTGTTGTTGAAGCCCAAGGCAAGGGAGGTTTGGTAGCCGAAGGACTGTCCTGGTGACAGTGAAGGTGTATACTCCTGGGGTGGGACAAGCATGTGGGGAATGAGAGTCTATGAGCAGTGGGCATAAGTGGCTCCTGAGAGAGAATCCATCCTCATAAAATGTGTGTCTTCCTGTTGACATTTCCTAGCCTAGGATTCCCTTGCCCGGTGGAGCTTAGTCCCAGCTTAGGGGTGACCTACTGCTGAGAGTGATGAGCAACATAGTCTAAGGCTGGGAGGTTCATGGAAGGTCTGCACGCAGTTGGTGGTGTTACATCGGTTTAAAAGATAAGTATTGATTCTATACTTAATTTATATGTGATGCATGTCTATTTCTTGAAATTTTTATCATGTATTCCGTTGCAAGTTTGAATTGTTGTTAATTCTATTTAAGTCTATATGACAACAATAACTCCATGTTAAATGTGTTAATTTGATTTAATGCATAATATTTATAAATATATGTATGTATATTCTGCTAAGTAGTGTTTCCCGACAGTGGGGTTGATTTTCGGGGACATTACAATATGGTATCAGAGATGATGTTGATTACAAAGAGTAGCTCGAGAAGATGTTGATTGGAAATCTCTGAGGGCAGTTGGAACTCCGGGAGCCATGGTGCTCTGAGACTTCCTGAGCCAGCCTATTGTTGAAGCCCAAGGAAAGGGAGGTGTAGCAACCGATGGACTGTGTGACAGTGAAGGTGTACACTCCTGGGGTGGGACAAGCATGTGGGGAATGAGAGACCATTTGTTGGAGTGTTGCTGAGGTTTGAATGGTTGGAGTGCTTCTGAGGTTTGGTACCTTATCCTAGACCATGTGGATATGGATTGTGGACCGTGGCTATCTTGGGAAGCCATTTCCATGATGGATTCATAGCCCTACTCAGGGGTGGAAGGTCTTCTCAAATCAAAAGATAAGTACAATTCTCTAATTATTGTATGTTGTGTATGTTGTATACGGGTTATAATGTTATTACAATTGTCTATATATACATATATATACATTGCATATATTCTTGCATTACTTGCATCCATGACTGTACATAATGTGTTTCATATTTCATTGCTTAAATAATATATACCTGATGCTAATCATGTAATCGATTGGAATATGATTCAGGTGGATCAAGAAGGCGTCTTGCAAGTGCATCCGGTGCGCATATTTGTCTAGGAAAGGAAAGCAGGTTTGGAATCGAGCCATAGGGCTTGTAAAGGTCCAGTGGACCTGGTATGGTCCCGAGGATGCGACATGGGAGCATGAAGATGCTATGCGCACAAAATACCTGCATCTTTTTTATTATTTTGGAAATCTTTTTAATGATGTGTGAAAGTTGCACCGAGGACAGTGAAAAAATAAGGGGAGGGGATTGTAATATCCCAAAAAATGAGCCCTAGTTGTATTTATAAATTGTAAACATGTTTTGTAGGCTGGTGAGCCGAGTTATAATAAGCTAGGAGGCTTATTTGGTGATTAGGTCGGAGATCCTAGGTGTTAAAGGCCAGGAGCTTGATTTTGTATATGTAATTATGCAGATCATTAATAAAATATAAACATCGCTGCGTGCAGATCGATCACGAAGAAAGAGTAATGGGGGACTAAACTTCCACAAGGTTGGGTAAGGGAGGAGGCTAAGTGTGTGGGCCTAGGGGCTAAGCTAGGGTGATTACCTCTAAAGGGGATAATAATTTATTATTATTTCCTCAAGGCTAAGGTGGACATGTTGAGTGTTGTCCTAAGTTCCTGTAAAGGGAACGTGTGCTAAGTGGAACTCATGTGGCTCCAGGAAGACAAGTGTCAACCTGAGCGCATGCAGTTATAGCTGGGAAAGCCAATGCTATTGGGTTCACTTCCCATTATGTCATCCTCCACCTGAGTTCATTGGGATTTGGGGTGTCTAAACTTGTTTTGCCTCTACGTCTGTATTTGCATTGTGTTCCTGGTCACGCACCCTAAAAACCATGGGAAAAACGACGGAAGGATCCGTGTCTTCGGGGAAGTTCGAGTATCCCGAATTTTTCTGAGCCATGTGGTGTCGTAACTGTGGGTTGTTATGCCCACACAGTTCATCCGTGAGTCGTTCTGTGTCTCCTGAGGAACCCGACACCTGGGTAATCACCTTATTCATGCTGTGTTTTAGCATGGGTTGTTGTCGCATGCAATGCCATGCCCATCTGTCGATGTTGTTTTCATCCCCGTGTGAATGAGTGTTAAACCATTGTTATTGTGCTTCTTATGCTGGAACGAAGTTGAAGAAGTAGGTTGTTAGACCTGTGTGCAACACTCTCTCCAGGTGAGAGAGGTGGTTGTGGTTGAAGAGGCAGGTTGTCGAGCCTATGAGTAGCTCTCTCCAGGTGAGAGAGTTTGTTGGGAAGTGGTTTTCTCCCATAGAGAGTCCAACACCAGCTACGAAGCTCTGAGAATTCCTGATCCGGCCTGTTGCCAAGACCTAGAGAGGGAGGTGAAGAAAATGATGGAATGTTCTTGAGAAGTTGTATACTCCTGGGTGGAACATGCATGTGGGGAATGAGAGTCCATGAGTAGTGGGCGTAAGAAGGCTCCTGGAGAGAATCTTTCTAGTTGCACTATGCAGTTTCCCGTGACCTCAACCTAGTCTAAGATTCCCTTGCCCTGGGTGGAGCTTAGTCCCTGCTCAGGGGTGACCTACTGCTGAGCGTGATGAGCAGTGTGGTCTATGGCTGGGAGGTTCGTGGAAGGTCTGCAAGTAGTTGGTGGAGTTACTCCAGTTTCAAAGATAAGTATCATCACGTGTTTAATATCAATTAAAATGCATGTCTGTGATGCTTGTAGGTTTTCATGTATTCCGCTACATGTGTGAATTGCTATTAATTATATTTAAGTCTGTATGATGGCAGTAACTCTATGCTAAATGCGTTAATTTGATTTAATGCATATTATATATATAAGTGCATATTCTGCATTGTGGCATTGCCCGACAGTGGAGTTGATGGCCAAGGACATTTAATATCCTCAAAAAACGAATTATGGTCCAAAAATCTCCCATTACAGGCATAAATTAATTAAAAACCCAATAAATGTAGGTAAAAAACCCACTTTAGCAAAAATATGGGCTAAATCCCCCAAATCAAGCGTGTGCCCCCCTCAAATCTAGTCATATGAGCTTAATTTGGCCAAGCACTGGCCCTAAAATCGTGCCAACTCCCTGGATGTGGTCATGTGGCACTTCGACATGGGATCATGCCCCCAATTTGCACTCAGCACCAAGGTTCTAGCTCCAAGTTATATGGTGGAGGGTGCCATAAGTTGCACGCTGGTGGTTTAAAGTAAGGCGCCCGCGCCCTTTTTGTTGATCAGTGGTCACATTTCATACTATAACCATATCACATCATTACTTTGCATTGTCAATACATTTAAATGTGTTTCATATAACAAGAAACAGTGGTGGCGTGTTGGTGTTTGGTCATTCCCCAAAGCGCTTGCCTCTTATTAGAAGGTCGTAGGTTCCATTCTAATTAGTTGCAAATTCTTTTAACAAAGCCACCAATGACGGGGTGCCACATGGCACCTCTACATTAAATCAACCACATGCCACGTGTCAAATATCTATTGGTCTATGCCTGCATCATCTGTCCAATTAGATGTCGCCACCTACCTCTGCCACATCAACATAATGAAGTATCTTGGTGATGTCATGGTGACATCATCATTGACTTTTTTCTAGTTTGACCTTTGACTTTTTAGCTGTTTGAGAATCTAATCAGAGTGTGATAACTCTTGCACATGAAGCCCGTTTGAGAATGTAAATATATGGCCAGAATCAACGTGAGGATCCGGTCACAATGGAATTGGTTTCATTCAATTCCGAGAACTTTCATTTTTGAGCATTTTCTGGACCTAGGTAGCCTCCTGGATCAGACTAGCACCTAGCCCTAACTAAAAAAACGATAAGAAGCTCACATTTATCTAAGTCACCATGATAGGGGGTACTATTTGACTGATTTTCCATGGTAGGGGGTACTATTTTTCCATGTCACCCAAGACTTCCACCTAGCCTTAAATTGTAAAAGAACATTAAGCTCACAACATTCAACTAAGTTGCCATAATTTACATGTACCGGTCCATGAAAATCACCCAAGACATGCAACTAGCTACAAGTATGAAAACAACACAAATCTTGAGTTCCCTTGGCACACTACCACAAGATGGGATACTATCACATTAAAGTCATTTAAGATTTGCACCTAACCAAGAGCTTATGTTTGTCTAAGCCACCACGGGTTAGTTCAAATAAAATGGCAAATCTCATATTTGGTTAAGATGCCATAATGGAGTGGTAGTACTATGTCAAATCCAAATATTTTAAATAAATCTATTCAAGTAAGGAAATTCTTAAATAATCTTAAACAAAACAAAAAAACAATGGCACATTCACACATAGTATACACAAGAATTACCCTATAAACCCATAACTCAAAAAACCAACCTAACTCAAAGTCACACCTTTATATCTCATTGTATTAACTTAATAATCATTCACAATACACTATTTAGGTATTATGAAACTTCAATTAACCCTAACACATTAACATATATTATCAACCCTAATCCCTTGACTAGGCTTAGATTACAATGGGCTAAGAACCATTGGCCGAAAAATAACAAAGTGGACCAAAAGAAAAATTGTTGGGGAATCAACCCCATGCACTCCCCACACTCCTACTAGGATGTGCCTAAGTCTAATTGCAAATAATACAACACATATCCAACATTATTCATCTAGGACTTTCACCTAGGCCCAACTACTAAAACAACACCAACTAACACAATAAGGGAGTACTATGAAATCAATCCACCATGACATGAGGATATAATTTTTTAGGACTTGCACTTCTCCCTAACCCTGCATTTCATGAAGCCATTGTTTTGAATTCATTAAGTTATCACGATAGGGGTTATTATTATGTCAAACTCACCCAAGACTATCCCTTAACCCTAAATTCTAAAATAACACAAAGCTCATGTTCAACGGAGTTTTCATAATAAGATTGTATTATTTTGTCAAATTCATCCATGAATTCCACCAAACACAACTGCTCAAGTGACATGAAGCTCACCTTTCATTAATATCCATGATAGAAGGTATTATTCCATCAAAGTCACCCAACATTATTACTTGACCCCAACCACTAAAAACGTATATTTGAAGAATCAAACCTTCATTGATAACTTAGTGCACCACCATCCTCACTAATGAATCACAACCTCATTAACACTTTGTTAAAGAATTGTGTTCCATATTATTATTATAATTGTTATTACTACAAAAATTCTTATTTATTTCATAGCGTTTAGCTATTTTGTAAGCTCTTATTAGAGGGTTGTTGTCACGAACCAATAATTTGCATGAAATTTTCTTTGTAAACTTGGGGTTGCCCCAAGTTCATTTTCACACAAGAGATCATGTGGCACACTATCTTTCCTCAGTTGTAGCGGCTTGGCTAGCTTGCACCTACTACAACCAAATTATGCCTCTTCACTTAAGGTCTTCCCATAACTTCGCCTTCAGCTATACTACTCAAAAAAATTCATTGACAACAATAGGCACATGTCCAACTATGGACTTTAAAACAACCCAAAAATACTTATACTTAGATAATACAAAGAAAAGCAAGGAACATACCATTCATCCAAGTAAAGAAACCACAATGAACATGTATAGGCATCACCCAAGGCATATGCCTTAAATTTATTTATGTGAAGAATGTTACAATGTACAACAAAGGAGCCAAGCCAACTGCATGTAGCTCTTTATAGACTACAATTACACAAAGCAAAACTACCTACAAGAACTATCGATCCAACCCTTAAAGAAACCGTGGGCCTACCTCCTACAAATCATGTCTTCTTCTTGTGTTCACTTAGCTAGATATAAATCCATCCTACCATGCCAAACCTAAAATTAGCACAACTACATAACACTTTGCACTCTTATGTGAATGACTTCTCTTCTTGAATGCATTAGCACTTTTGAGGCATCCTCATTTGATAGTGAACTTTCCTTGCACTCACATTCTTATTAGGAACCATGCAAGCCCCTTCAAGTCCAAGTGGACCCAAGTTCCCAATCATCCAACTTCAATTGTGTCTAATGGTACCCCGACACCCTTCCTGAGATTTCCTCCGACGTCCATGTCAATGTTCCACATGCTATATATCCTTCAAGACTCATTTGTCGATTATCCAATGTCCCATGGTGCACCTAGGATCCAATGGTACACCCAACAATGTGTGCCCAACAATATGTGTCCAAGTGTGCCCAAGTGCACCCAAAAAGTGTTCCCAACAAGTGCTTCTAGCCAGTGTGCACCCAAGTGCACCCATCCAACGTGTGCCCAACATAGTGCACCCACCCCTTTTATAAATCCAATAAAGTTACTATTTTCCACTTTTCCCATCTTACATACCTCTATGGACAAGGTTATATGTGGTAACCTTCTTTGATTTCCCTCACCAAGCTTCTCTTGGAGCATCCAACCAATGAGTGAGTTGTCAACATCTGTGATGCACCTAGTCTTTATATAAAGGTTCCTAACCAATATATGGTGCACCTTGCAAACATGCAAGGGAACCCAATTGATTAATCTAGGCATCAACCTTACATTGTGTCTATCGATGCCAGTTAATGATTATTGGGCCACCATTAACGCCATTTTCATTGCCAAGTGACCCTTTTTTACCACTCTTTTCACCATGATAACCACTCTCTTATTACATTTTGTCTAAAATGGTCATCTAAGGCTCATAAGGTAATTATAATGGTTTATTATGGTTTTTCCCATAATCTTTGATGAATTAGAAGAGTTAAAAGGTTGAATTGTTACTAATGATGGTTGATTGAGCCAGGTCCTATAACCTGTATAAAGATCATGTAATCCGTGTTGAAGTTCATCATATCTCCGAACTTCTAGAAGGAAAATAAAGATATGGGTTTTCTCCGCAACGACCTCGACATGCTCTCATGCTCCTCATATCGATTCTAGAAGGAAGGAATGTGCCAGGTTGTAGTCAAAGTTCAGGTCAATGCTCTCCAAGTTTAGTACACCAACAACAAAATCAGATCGAAGACGAGAATGGGAGATCTTCTCATTCATTCTCTCATGAGAATATCTTCTCAACGATTTCAAAGTTATATTAGCATCTTGAGTCTTAATTGAGTTAATTGTTGTGATTTCATGATGTAATTTGATGAATTCGATGCATTAGAACAGGGATCCACCAAGATCGACCTGTGCGCATTTAGGACATGAAATATGTATAAATTATGGCTTAAAGCAATGTATAGAGTAATTTAGGAGCATTAAGGAAACAATAAATTGAACATTACATTGTCAGAGCTTGTAGATCCAAATTGTCATTTCCATGTATTGAATTGCGTTGTTTTTCCGGAAGAAAATTATCTCCAAATTATATAAATATAAGATGATTTTAAAAAACTGTTTCTGTCTAAAAAGAAACAGATATAGAGCAGTTATTGATTAATGTGAAGAAACAGAATTGTTCTGCTTACTAAAGAGTTGGTCTCTCTATCTCTCGATAATAAACACTAAATCAACTGATATGCTGTGGAAATTGTTGCTAAGAAGAACAATAAATAAAAAAACAACAGTTTTCAGACCATCTAAATTCTTACCGAGCCATTCACAATACTCAGTTTTCAAAGATATTTAGATATGTATTGAATTACGTTGTTGATTAATACAAAAGATGGTGTTCTGTGTTAATTCTTCCTTCATACTATAGATTTGTAGCGCAACCATTCACTCACTGACTGGGAAGGGCCCACCACGTCTGTATCTCGTTGATATATATTGTTAGTGTAGGTTTGTAATTCGTTTGCAGAGTTAGATCCAGTTTCATTTCTAGTTTAGTATTTTAATTTTATTTATTTCATCATTTTGTTTTTTATAAGAAACTTTTTTTCATGTATTGAATTGATCAAGGGTTAAATTATTGCCTACGGACGCTTTGATATCATAGGATTTTTCAAGTTCTATATTTTGAGTGCATTGGTAGCATACTCTGTCCCAACATTCATTTCAAATGGTAACTTATATTAAAATCAAAGTTACTCTGTCTTCAATTCAACAGTATGTTGATGTCATTTCCGATTATAACCCTTGTATTGTTGTTGCATTGATTCATTGTACAAATCGTGTTTTGACGTCTTGTAGTGGTTTTGGTTTAAGTTCGTGTTTTGACGTCTTGTAGTGGTTTTGGTTTAAGTGCTTTGAAATATACTTCTGTTAACACATACAATTGTCTTGATTTACACAATGGCTTATGCATATATGCTTTGATTTTATTTGACTATAACACAAACATAGTTTAAGTTGTAAGAACATTTATTGTGTTACTTCTCAAATAATAATTCAAGGAACTTGGTTTGATTTTAAGACACAATGTTGCATCAGTTGAAGATTCCAGAATTAGTGTGATGTTGTTTGAGTTGTATACATGAGTTTGTATGCAGCATGAGTGTATGGATCGATCCTTGTCATTAGCCTTCTTTCTTTATTAAATTGTTAAATGAATTCTTTTGGTTACATGTAGCTTAGACCTCACTAGAGTCGAAACGATATTATTGAGTTGTATTGTTGTAATGAACATTGGGTAAACCTTAGTGAAATATTTGCAAGTTGGGCTTGTATTGTTAACTCTGTGGGATTCATAGGATAAGTGTGAAGAAGGTTTGTTTTCTTTTACATGCCTTGTTTTCATTCATAATTAGACAAAGTGCCATTGAAGGTAGGAACCGGATTGCTTATTAACACTTAGGGGTTAGCTTAAGTGAAATACTGTAAGCCTTTGGCCAACACAAAACTTCTTTGTTCTGTTACCCAATACAAAAAAATTCCATAGATTACATTGATCTATTTGTAGTAGAATAGTTTCATTTTGATTAAGGTGTGAAGAGTATTCCTTTCCATAGAATAAAATAGTCTCGACATTCATTTTCGTGTCCTAATCCCTGCACATATAGTGTTGGCATATCTAATCTTACGCCCTTGGATTGAAGATTACATGTTCAACAATTAAGTCAATCGACTTGTCTCACATTTTGGCACCGTTGTTGGGAGATGCTACAAGGGAGTAGCACTTCCATGGCTTATTTTTGCATGCTTTAGAATATAATTTTGTTGTGTGTGATTTCTTTGTATCAAAGTATTGACATACTAGATTTAAAGGGACGATGAACAGTAAGACTCAAAGGTGCCTTGACTTCATATTTTTTGAAGAAGGTTCTAGCCAAACGCATCACTTTGGTGAGTACACTGTCTCGCTAAGTTATAAAGCTATGTTAGTGCTATATGAATAGAGATAGGGAAAATAGAGGTAAATTTAGAGGAAAAAAGTAGAATAGTTTCACCAAATAAAATGAATCCTTCAAATACTAACTTGTTGGGAGGAAATTCTATAAGAGGAGGACAAGCAGGTACAATTCCAAAAGGTAGTTCTACCAAACAAAAACTAACAACAAGTGCAACCAAGAATCCCAATGTTCCATCAGTAAATCCTACAGTAGAAGAAGAGGTAATAGGATACTCAGATCATACTCTCGAGAAAGAAGATGAAGATTTCAATCCAATCAGGGAACCAGAGTCTCCACACATATGTTCATAATACAGTGCATTCAAGAACATACACATGGCTAAAGGAGAAGGAGAGATACACGCCAACAATGGAAGTGAAGTGCATAGAATTGAAGAGGTAACTTTCGGATTTCCAATAGTAGATCATGATACAAATGTGCAAATGAAGAACACCAATCTCTTAGTTTTACCTCACTTCCATGGGTTGGTAAGCGAAGATCTCGACTCTTTCCTTTTCAAGTTTAGCTATGATTATACCTTTGATGCACAAAAGTTAAGTTTATTCCCGGCCACCCTTAAAGATGCAACTCTCCACTGGTTTATGGGTTTGGTTGGGATACCATTAGAACATGGGAACAAATGCGCAACACTTTTCTTAAGAAATATCAAGACTACTATAAGGCTAGGGAATTAAGAGAAGAAATCTTTAAAATGACACAGAAAGAGGAAGAAAACCTCGAGGATTATCTTGAGAAATTCCTTTATAATATTCAAATATCTAAACAACACAAGTTCGAATTAGAAATAATCAGAACCATTTTCTTGAGAGGTCTATTAGATGAATCAATAAATTTTCTCAACCTAATGCGATCTGGTGATGTTTCTCGACTAATCTTTGAAGAATTTTTTTATTTTTGTAGAAGGTATTCTCAGAGCCAGGCTATATCTGGAAAAGGACCAAGAGACACACTTTCCAAAATTATCAAATCTACTACTAGTGGTGTCACCAGGGCCGAATTAGGAAATTTTCTTGAAAAATTTAAAACTGATCTTCTTGGCACTCTCAGTTTACAGTTAAATAGTTTGCAATTTAAAAAGAATCAAGAACATGAAAAAGTATCTCTTTCTATTTTTTGTCCTAAATGTAGAGAAAAGCACCCACCAAGAGAATATCCTCTTGATAATATTAAGATATATGTCATTTGTGCAGGAGACCATCTGACAGAACAAAACCCCGCTCTACCAGGACTCAAAGCAGTGTACCAAGGGGAGAATCAATCAACTGAACAATGATGCACATTTGCACCAAAAATACCTTGGAAACGAAGAGAATCATGTATGATTTACAAACCCCACATCTCAATTTACTTCATACTTTCCTATTCAACAATATGCACCACAATGCTTGGATCCTACCATGCCTTGGAAAGGATGGCCCTAGCAATAGGTTCACAACCTTCCTTGGAAACAAGGATGGAAAAGACCCAACTATGGGAACATGCTTTCCTATCCTTATCCTACACCCTCACAACCATCATACCCTATGCCACCACCTCAACAATATCCACAACAACCATATCCTCAAAAAATTCCACCACCGCTGGACACACACCATATGAATTAGTGTATAACAAACACGTTCTCCTTCCAATAGAATTTCAAGTGAAGACCTACAAGGTAGAAACTCAGCTAGGTATGGATCTCAGAGAGGCACAATAACAAAGGATTATTCAACTAAATGAACTAGATGAAATACGTCAAGGTGCCATTCAACAGATCACACTTGTCCAACAACAAAGAATTAAGTGGCATGATAAGTTCATTCGGAAGAAGTAGTTTAACCCAGGTGATTGGGCTCTCCTTTTTTATTCAAAGTTCAAAAATTTCAAAGGAAAATTCCCCACATAATGGTTGGGTCCATATGAAATTGTGAATGTCTTTGACAATGGTTCTATGAAGATTAAGACCATTGATAAGGAAGGGATCTCCTTCTTAGTCAATGGGCATCGACTGAGATTGTACAAGCATCATGTCAGCCGAGAAGAGTTCATCCAATGTATTTAGTAACAATATGGGATGGAGGTATTAAGTAGGGAGGATTCTCAACCTATTGCAACTTCACTTTGATTCATTTCTTTCTTCTTTCCTCAAATAAAATAAAATAAAAAATAAGAGAAAAAAATTACAAAAAGAAAAAAAAAAGTAAAGAAAGAAATAATAACGTCCTTTTGTGAAAACCATTTTTATGGCACATTTGGAAAGGGATTTTGCTTGAAAACCAGGAAACAGGCGGGCAAGTGTTCCCCATTTGTTTTTAATAAAAGGGAGATTTTTAGTTGTAAGATAGATAAGTTTGGTTTGTCCCAAAAAGAGGAAGTTTTTCTATGTCTAATATCTTAACAACAGGAAATGATTTGGGTATGTGAAAATCATTCTCATTACAGAGCTTGGGATAACCATCTTTGTTGTCTTAACACCACAATTAGCAACCATCTCTATTACAGTTAAAATTTCCGCGTGTCGAAATATTCATCAAAGGTTAAAATTTTGTAATAAAATCATGCATATAATATTGTTTTAATCTTGTACTATGGTCCTTCGAAATCATTTTTGTTATGTGCATGTGTCATTTTATGGGGGATTCCTTAATACCTCCCTTCTAACAAACCTTACCCCATCGACATCAACACATTATCTGGTGATAAGGTTAAAGACTTCATAGTGTTGTGGAATATGCATACATTAATGGTAGATTTCATTCCTTTTAATCATGGGGATTCATCAATGCCTCTTGATCGACAAATCTTGCAGGTGACTCGACATCAACACATCTATTTGTACCTGTCAAGATTCACTAAGGTACTTTAGCATTCATTATCATCAAAGGTGAGTTGATTCATGTGTGTTAATGACATACCTTAATGGCTGGTAATCCAACGTTTTTTCTTCATGTTTGAAATCAACACCTTTATTCACATGATGAGAATTGTACCATAGGTTTGGGTAGAAGTTGAAGACTATTTGATTTCATCAACAATAACTTGTAGCAATTCTTTTCTTTGTTTCTAGTTCAACATATTCAATTTTCATAGTTTCATCTCTTTTATATTATCAACAACTCTTGGACTTGATATATTTCATCTTCAGTGTTCAACCTTCATATGGCAGCTTCAATAATTGTGATTTTAGCAGTTACAAACAGTCTGGTACCCATTAAGCAATCATGTACCCATTATCTTCTACAGTTAGAGGATCCATGTATCAATTATAGGATAGCTTGTGACTTATCCAAATGAAGATGTTCATCACCTACATGTCATCAGTTTCATAAGTAAGGTTTTGGAGTTACCCATGCAACTATGAATTATTCCCAGTAGCAAATCTACATAAGGTTCACAAGTCTACAACAATAGTATCGTTCATTTCATCTCTTCTTTTTATGGAAAGTGTCAAACTCAAACACCAACAATATTGCCACCTGTACATTAGAATTTCAGCAACAATCATTCAATGATCCTACAAACTCAACATAACACACATCAAATTCAACTCTCCTTCCTTCCCTCTTTTCAACACGTATCATGAGGTAAATTTAAGGTAAACTTGAGGTAATAACTCAATTTTTTTTATTTTTCTGATTTATTAAAGATATGGGAAATTTACATTATGTTTCCAATGAGTTCACCTTACCCAATGATCCAACACTCATCTCTAATCCTATTTTTTCCATACCCCATCTAATCCTTATACTCCATGCAATGATCGCGTAACTAATTATACCCTATGCTTTTGCCCATCATTTTATGCATTTTTCCAATTCATATGGATTTTTTACCATTATATGTAATGCTTGACCCATGGTCGTCGCTCTCCCTTCATGCAAGATCATTACTTGGAATGACAAACTCTTTTATTCATCGCTCATCCCATCGATTCCTGCTTGTTTCAAATCACTATAAGGATTCAAAACGAGTCTAATTTCGTTCATACTCTCTCCCCAAAATTCCCAAAGCCTTGGTTCTATTGGCAATGTGAATTGGTTGAACATAATTCTCTACATACTCGTCGACGATTAAGGTTGAAGTGATATGGGTGTTAGCACTAAGTAAATTGTTGGGTTGAAGAAACAATCTACAAAGGTAACCTACAAACCAACTTTAAGACTGGAAACTAGCCTTTCCAATATAGAGAGGGCTCTCTCTGAGACTTGATCTCTGATAGATAGATTTGTCTTTAACTTGATGGATAGATTTAGATGATTGAGGTAGTTTTTTAAAGGTATTTTGGCAAGGAGGTATAGTATCTCTAGGGCTATGGAGTCAACCCTTGAAAACAAAAGAAAACAATGACTGGTAGGTAGAACTCCCCAGAGGAACAAAGGCTAAACAAGGTGATTAACTTTCAATTTTGAGTTTGATTATGTAGGGTGAAAGAGGAACACAAACACATAACAGAATCAAAGCACCATGAAAGATGAATTCTAACCTTAGTTAAGAAGATGAACATAGTTTAAATCACTTAAGTCTAGAGCACCATTCAATGAATTCTAGACCCTTAATTATCCAATTTAAATAGAAGAAAAGTGAAGATGAAAATAAGCACACAAGAAATACATACAAAGATAAGAGAACAATCTTCAAATCACCACCATTAGAATATTTTTCATAAAGATTCCAAGACTTTTACATTTGTATTTCTATCAAATTCCAAAAATTACAATGAAGATCAAAATATCTATACTTTTGCCAACTCACCCCCGCTTTTTGCACCTTCAAAGTGCTCAAATATATAGATAAATATCCTATTCTAGCATAAGGAGGTCGAAATCCATCTTTGCCAAAAATAAAGAGTTGTTACAATAACTTGGGAAAGAATATTTGCCAAAAGTCTGCTCATATCCTACTATCTAGGGTTTGATTTTTGACCAACTAAAAATGTGCCAATTGAAGAGAAAATCATGGGATATGATAGGAGAGTATCCGAACTTCAATATACATATCAATTTTGGATCCACCTTACCGATTTGGAAGACCATCAAGTCTAACTTCAAAGATTCTAGAACTTTGTCAACAAATCTGGCTTGGCAAAATTCTGGAACATAGGCCTCAAAGATCATTTCATATCTTCGAAATAATAACACCTGTGTAAAAAAAAACAGAGGTTTTTGTTACTGAATCCCTTCTTGACAAAAACCTCTTTTTTTTTTCAAAAATTCTTCTCCGGAGCCTTGGAATATGTGCCCAAAGATGATGACTAAAACAGGAAAACATTAAATTCCAAATTCTGGAAAAAGGGACCGTAAAGATTCATTTGAATATCTCAAGCTATGATACCTGTGTAAAAAATGAGAGAGGTTTTTGTTATTGAGATCATTATTGACAAAAATGTCTCTTGGGTTTTCCAAAATAATCTTCAGTTGCTCAGGAAGTGAACTTGAAGTTGACTGCAAAATTGTCATTTGCGTAGAGTGCATGTTGTGTAACTGCAACCTACAACAATTGCGTAGCAAACTCCATTTTGTTGTAATTCATGCAGATCCGGGTGGAAGAAAGTGATTGGGGACCTGTGTTTTCATCAAAACTCATTTTCCATTCACCTTATGCTGTCATTTTTAATCATGCGAGTCTACAACATTTGCGTAGCAAGAACTTGCTACACAAGTGTTGTGTATGACAGTTTACCAGTCAAAACAACAATTGTGCTCAGGAAATGTTTTATGCTGTCAACCTTATGAAAACCTTTCCCCAACATCAAATGCATGCTTCCCACAATTTCTACAACATAAACAAAAACTTGGGATGACCTCATACCCAAAAAGACAAAACTGTAAGGCTTCCTCACTCATATTTCTGCAATTTCAGTAAGAAGGTTAGTCTATCTTTACTTTCTTTATCAATTTTCACTTGCAACCTTAAAATTTTGTTTGTCTTTCTTAATGACAAATTCTACCTCTTTAAATTATGGATTTTCTTGGATAAACATGCATTTTTCTTTGAAAGGTAAACTTTCAAAACTGTTTAAAGTAGATGGGTCTTCAAAACTTAGCCGACCAACTTGCGGAGTAAACTAGCAGGGATAGGGTTCGGCTTGAATAGGTGAAACATACCTTTTTTATATGAGAGGTGAACTTATTCAGGGGATAACCTAGGATTAAAAACAGGCTCAAAAATGTTTTTTTCATAGTGAAAAAGCGAACAAGGGATGCATAGCAAAAAACAGAGCAACATGCTTTGTGTAGCGAATGATACCACACATGGTTTGCATAGTGAGGGAAATATCCAAAGTGATTGCGTAGTAGAGGGATTTGAAGCTAGATCAGGATATTATGGCTTATGCACAGGTCATAAATGCAAATGAAAATAGACAAGAGGTGACAAATATGCATGTATGAGTGGATAAGGAGTGGATTTGAAAAAGGAAATTACTTGTCCTTAGATGACAAGACCTCTCAAGCCAATTCAAGGAACTTGTGTAGCAAATTCAGACAACGCACACATGTTTGGAGTTTTCCAATGATACAAATTACATGGAGTGTAATCATTTCCCTTTCCTGACCTCATCAGGTGTGATGATGAACCATGATACCTCTTTTGACATGACTTTCATCCCTAACTATGACTCAACTTTGACACATAATTTCCCATTTTGTGACATGATATTAAACTAGGAAGACAAGGACCTTTACAAATCTTTCAACATGATGGACTCTTATACCCCTTGATGGCGTATTACAAGATAGTCACAACACCCTTTGACTCAAACTTATGACTTAACTCTCTATTGACATGCATATTACCCTTTATTTGATCAATGACTTCATTAACATAACACACTCACTATGACTCATTTAGGAATGCCTTGGTCTTCCCAAAACCAAGGTATGACTTTACAAACTCTGAACAAACTCCCAACTTTACTAAAAAATAAAGATGTTAACATTTGGCTCTAATGGGGATGCTATCCTCCCCGTGAGGTAGAAAATAACAATAGACTATGTGCCTGACCNAGGTAGAAAATAACAATAGACTATGTGCCTGACCATTGGGCAGATCCAAAACCCTTTATGCAACCTGTTTCAATCCTCAACCAAGAAAACTGCAAACCATACTGTAAACTCATTGCTGAAAAGTAAATTCTAAACACTAAAAACTGATAATTGTTGAAAACCTCACTGAGAACCTCATGTTGAAAGCCAACTGTCAAGGATGCTTGATCTTCAAGCTTATTGCACACAATCCTACTCCAATCTGCTGAAAGAACTGTCAGATCAAGTGATACAATAATGCCAATGCAACCAATCCAGTAGATGGAAACTTAACTGAAGCATGTATTCAACTTCTCCAAAAAAAAAAACTTAAAGAGTGACAACTCCACATTCCAACAATGACTTACTTCATTGCTTATGAACAACACCAAATTCATTTCTACTGATGATTCCAATATATTTGTATAAGAATCTTGAAGATCATGAATGATTTCTTGCCTTTCTTGACGATCAACAAAAAGACAAGAAAATATTTCATTCGGTTGACCCTTTTCAAATTGGAGTGCAACAATATGTTAACTTTTCACATCATCCACAACAAGCACAAACTTTGTATATTCTTGAATGAATTCATATGAAATAGCAATCTCATGTGTTTGAGAAAAACTTGAAAATTTTCATTCATGTATTTCAGCAAGGATGTCATCTTGACCTTTAAATTTTTTTGAATTCATCAATTCAAAAGATATAAATTCATGAACAATTTATGCACCTTTCGAGGGATCTAAAACATATTTCTCTTCTTCGCTATCTCTTTACAACTTGGTGATGAAATTGTCTTATAAGGGAGAGTTGATTAACGGATTTTGTTTCCTATCATGTTTATCCTCCTATGACTTTATTTGAAGACTGTCAGATGTAGGCTTACTACCTAAAATTTATGTACATGCAGTGTCATAAAATGAAAGGATCAAAGAACAATTTGTTTGACTACCCTGATCTTTCTTTTGGTCACACAAAAATTGACAAACCTGCTGCAAGTCTTCACCAATTTCAAGGGATGAAACGTGACTTTCATCAATATGTTGATCCATTACATTTTCAGCCAAAGGAGAACCTATAATTTGCTGAAAATTGTTCTAATTACCATAAAAACTACTCTCTACTACTTCTTCTTGGTTACGTGACATCTGACAAGGATGTTGTATATGTTCTTCAAACTCAGAAAAAAAGACATGAAACTCAACATTAGGGTTACTGCTTTTTTCATTTTCAATTGAAGGGAAAACCTCTGTTTGTTGGACATTTTCCTGAATATCTTTATGATGAAAAGGATTTTCCTGCAAAGCTTCTATGATATCATGATCCATGAATACATCATCATCATAAACATCTTCTAGGTATTGAATAAAACTCTCAAAATGTTCACAACAATTTTCCACCAGCAACAATAATGGACAAGATTCCTTAAAATGCTCAAAAAACACTGTGTGAAAATCATTTTAAGGAACATATGCTAGCAACTGGTAAATTTTCATACTAGGACCTTGCTTTTCCCTCCAGAGAAACCATGAACATCTTCATAAGACAATATTCATGAAATTTAACCTTTAGCTTACGTACATGCATATGAAACTTGATTAAATGCAAAGCAACATCATCACCTTCTTCATATTTGAATTTTGGCAAACAGGTTTGTAAATCTATGTGAGGAGGACAATTTGGAAAACTAGGTATATGATATCGATTCATAGGAGAATACCTTGTAGATTGAGAATCCATCTTGAAGCAGTGGAATCGCCATGAAAATTCTGAACTCTACATTCTTGAAAGTAGAGTCGTCAGGTGAATGATGTACAACCTTTATGTGTCTGACTACTATTCACCATCAATACTCAGATCTGAACTTTGTCATTTTATCCCAAGGAATATTTCACCTTCGTCCCCGAAAACAACGCCAAAATGTTAGCATTGAGTAAATTGTTGGGTTGAAGAAACAATCTACAAAGGTAACCTACAAACCAACTTTAATACTGGAAACTAGCCTTTCCAATCTAGAGAGGGCTCTCTCTGAGACTTGATCTCTGATAGATAGATTTGTCTTTAACTTGATGGCTAGATTTAAATGATTGAGGTATTTTTTTCAAGGTCTGTTGGCAAGGAGGTATAGTATCTATAGGGCTATGGAGTCAACCCCTGAAAACAAAAGAAAACAATGACTGGTAGGTAGAACTCCCCAGAGGAACAAAGGCTAAGCAAGGTGATGAAATTTCAGTTTTGAGTTTTGATTATATAGGGTGAAAGAGGAAAATAAACAAATAACATAATTAGAGCACCATGAAAGATGAATTATGACCTTAGTTAAGAAAATGAACAGAGTTTAAATCACTTAAGTCTAGAGCACCATTCGATGAATTCTAGACTCTTAATTATCCAATTTAAACTGAAGAAAAGTGAATATGAAAATAAGCACACAAGAAATACATACAAATATAAGAGAACGATATTCATATCACCACCATTAGAATCTTTTTCATAAAGAGTTTAGGACTTCTGCATTTGTATTTTTATCAGATTCGGAAAATTACAATGAAGATCAAAATGTCTATACTTCTGCGAACTCTCCCCCCCTTATTTGCACCTTCAAAGTGCTCAAATATATATATAAATATCATATTCTAGACTAAGGAGGTCGAAATCCATCTTTGTCAAAAATAGAGAGTTGTTACAATAACTTAGGAAAGAATATTTGCCAAAAATATGCTCATATCCTACTATCTAGGGTTTGATTTTTGACCAACTAAAAATGTGCCAACTGAAGAGAAAATCATGGGATATGATAGGAGAGTATCCAAACTTCAATATACATATCAATTTTGGATCCACCTTGCTAAGTTGGAGGACCATCAAGTCGAATTTCAAAGATTCTAGAACTTTGTCAACAAATCTGATTTGGCGAAATTGTGGAAAATATGCCTCAAAGATAATTTCATATCTTCCATATAATAACACCTGTGTAAAAACTAAAAGAGGTTTTTGCTATTGAGTCTGTTCTTGACAAAAACATCTTTTTGTTTTCAAAAATTCTTCTCTAGATCCTTGTAATATGCACCCAAAGATGATGACTAAAACATGAAAACATTAAATGCGAAATTTTGGAAAAAGGGGTTGTAAAGATTCATTTAAATATCTAAAACTATGACAACTATGTAAAAAATGAGAGAGGTTTTTTTTTTATTGAGATCATGATTGAAAAAAACCTCTATTTTTTTCCAAAATCATCTCCAGTTTCTCAGGAAGTGATTTTGAAGTTGACTACAAAATTGTCATTTGCGTAGCATGCATGTTGTGTAACTGCAACCTACAACAGTTGCGTAGCAAACTCCATTTTGTTGTAATTAGTGCAAATCTAGGTGGCAACAAGTGATCGGGGACTTGTTTTTTCCTCAAAACTCATTTTCCATCCACCTCATGCTGTCATTTTTAATCATGTGAGTCTACAACATTTGCGTAGCGAGAACTTGCTACACAAGTGTTGTGTATGACTGTTTACCAATCAAAACAACAATTGTGCCTAGGAAATGTTTTATGTTGTCGCCCTTATGAAAACCTTTCTCCAACATAAAATGCATGCTCCCCACAGCTTCAATGACATAAAAAAGAACTTGGGATGACCTCATACCCAAAAATACAAAACTGTAAGGCTTCCTCACTGATTTCTGCAATTTCAGCAAGAAGGTTAGTCTATCCTTACCTTCTTTATCAATTTTCACTTGCAACCTTAAAACCATGTTTGTCTTTCTTAATGACAGATTCTGCCTCTTTAAATTATGGATTTGCTTGGATAAACATGCATTTTTATTTGAAAGGTAAACTTTCAAAACTGTTTAAAGTATATGGGTCTTCAAAAATTAGCAGACCAGCTTGTAGAGCAAACTAGAAGGGCTAGGGTTCGGCTTGAATAGGTGAAATAGACCTTTGTTATATGATATGCAAACTTATTCAGGGGATAAGCTAGGATAAACAACGGGCTCAAAAAGGTTTTTTGCACAGTGACAAAGTGAACAAGGGATGCATAGCAAAAAACAGTGCAACAGGATTTGCGTAGCGAATGATGCCACACAGGGTTTGCGTAGCAAAGGAAATCTACACAGTGCTTGCGTAGAAGAGGGCTTTGAAACTAGCTCAGGAGATTATGGCTTATGCACAGGTCGTAAATGAAAATTAAAATAGACAAGAGGTGGAAAATATGCATGTATGAGTGGATAAGGAGTGGATTTGAAAAAGAAAAGTACTTGTCCTTAGATGACAAGACCTCTCCAGCTAATTCAAGGAACTTGTGTAGCGAATTTGCACAATGCACACATGTTTGGAGTTTTCCAATGGTACAAATGACATGGAGTGTAATCATTTCCCTTTCCTGACCTCATCGGGTGTGATGATGAACCGTGATACCCCTTTTGACATGACTTTCATCCCTAACCTATGACTCAACTTTGACACATAATTTCCTATTTTGTGACATGATCTTAAACTAGGAAGACAAGGAACTTTACAAATCTTTCAACATGATGGACTCTTATACCCCTTGATGGTGTATTATGAGATAGACACCACACCCTTTGACTCAAACTTATGACTTAACTTTCTATTGACATGCATATTAGCCTTTATTTGATCAATGACTTCATGAATAGAACACAATCACTATGACTCATTTAGGAATGCCTTGGTCTTCCCAAAACCAAGGTATGACTTTACAAACTCTGAACAAACTCCCAAATTTACTCAAAAATAAATATGTTAACCATTGTAACAAATATTGAAATTTTGGCTTTTGGTCACTTAGGAGAATGAATGGAAGCATTGGCAGTGGAACGACCACATACACCGAGCATTAAGCCACATGGAGAAAAAGCTCAAGAATTAAAGGGTTTTGGTACGTCAAGGATTTGGTACGGCGTAAATATTTAATAAATCATTGAATTCCACTAAAGAGTATTAAAGGATAAGTTGGGTTAATTAAAGAATAAGATGTTGGACAACTAAGAGGGGGTGAATCAGGTTGTTACCATGCTTAAACAATTATGCTTATTTTAAACTCTTTCAATGTACTCAATAATGGCGATCACAATAATGTGGGAAATAAGTAATAGCACATTCAACATCAGTCACATGTATGAAGATACCGAGATAGATATTTCTTGAGGAAAACCATAGAGGGTAAAAACCTCTTCTTCTTTTGCATATGATAAGTAATTTTTACACTCTTTACATTATCATACATGGGCACCAACTCATAATGAGGCTACAACCTCTATTTTTTACATTATCATACATATGAGCACCAACTCATAATGAGGCTACAACCTCTATTTTGCAAGATGCTACTTGCTGAGAGCACCAACTCTCTAGTTTCTCTAGCACCAACTAGAAGGAAGAACCAACTCCCTGGTTTCTCTAGCACCAACTAGAGGGAAGCACCAAATCCCCAGTGTTCCAACACCAACTGGATGGAAGCACCAACATCCAATCATACAGGTACCAACCTGTAAAACAGAGAACAATAGTTCTCCCTTGCACCACCTTGCCACCCTGGTTTCTCTGGCTGCAACCAGTTGGAAGCTACAACTCCCTTTGTTCAAGCACCCACTTGAACCTCTGAGGACAACAATCCTCCCTAGCACCTCCCTTCCTCCCTAACAAATAAATTTTTCTAATGAAACTTATCACAGTGATGCAATTTTTTTTTTATCATTGGCTTACCAGACTTATCACTGTTCTTCTACACTAAGATGCTCTATCTGCATCAGTGTCTTCTGCACACTCCTCTACGCTTTATGTTCTTCTCCCATTATGCACTGTGTGTCATCTCAACTTGATCTGTCATTCCTCTGCTCTCTATTTTAGCTGCTGCACACTCCTCCTTCTACACTCCTCAATACCTCACCACAACAACCACCCATATTTTCTTTGTTCTGCATACTTATAGTCTCTGTGCACCTTCTGCATGCACTCTCGCTATGCTTCTACATGCTCTCTCCATGTCAAGTGCTCTGCCTGATCATAATCACAACTCTTTAGTTTCTCTGGCAGTTAGATTTATCTGTCAATTTCCTCTACGAACAATCTTCATTCCACTGGCAGATTCCTTGAGACTCTTAAGCTTCTCTGGCAGAAACTATCAGTTGTTTCTAGCAGTTACACTCTGAAGTGCAACAGTAGCCCTCCGATCTTATTTAAATTCATCTGCACCATTAAATTGACTTCATTGAATCTTACGTTCATTTTTCCCTTTTGGAATTCGGCAATTCGACATTTGTTTGATCAAGTGTCTCGACACTCTAGGTCGTGAACCCCGAAATGGAGCTTGGTTACACTAGCTCCTTCCTCCATCTTCCATCGATGTGACCAATGGATGTGACCACAGCCTACACCAAAAGGTGTTTTCGCATTTCGATGATTCCTATTGCAAGGCATCTCGACTCTCCAAGTCGCGGTCCCCTAAACTCCGAAATGGAGCTTGCCGCTTCAAGTTGTTTCCCTACAACTCTTTGATGGTGTGGCCACCATCGGTGACCGAGTGCTTATCCTTAACATGCTTTCATGATTTCTCTTTTCGGCACTTCGACGTTCCTGTGGCAATGTGTTCTTGATGTTCTGTGTCCCGGTATCCGAAGCTCTGAAATAGAGCTTGGTTGCACTAGCTCTGATCATTTCTGCAATTCGCATTTCAGCCTTTCGTGATTCTTGCGATGAAGAGTCTCGTCACTTGACTCTTCCAACTCCCAGTATCTGAAGCTCCGAAATGGAGTCGAATCAATGGTCCACACCCTCGATGATTCGACGGTTATTCTCTGTCCCGAGACTTCATCCGTCAAGACTTTGGGGGAGTGATAGTGATAAAACTCCTGAAGCAAAAACTCTCGGAGTGAGGTCAGTCTTGCGTCACTCGATGACGTTTCGTGACCCAAGTGGCTGCCACGTGTCACTCAGAATTGTGAATTCCAATGGACTGAAATGCCAAATCAACTTGACACTTGTCGTTTTTTTATCATGCCACATGTCATGGTCTTCCACCTGTCCTTTATGATGTGGTTTGCCACATTCGCTTCCTTCTTCCGGGATTTCGTCGTTTCGCATTTCACGATTCTAGGACCCCTGATGATGAAGAAACTTTACTCTTCCAACTCCCGGTATCCGAATCTCCAGTATGGAGTCTTTGACATTTTGGGATTTCTCATTTCGCGTCTTTGGGTTTCACGACTTCAGGACTCCTGTAGTAAGAGTTCTTGACATCCCCAACTCCCAGTATTCGAAACTCCGAAATGGATTCAGATCAGCTGTATTTCGGCATTTCACATTTCTCCTTTTCGGGACTCCTGTGGTGAAGAGTCTCGATGCTTAACTCCTCCAACTCTCGGTATCCGAAGTTCCAAAATGGAATTGAATCAAAGATCTGGTATTTCCTTATTTCGCATTTCGCCGATTCGGCATTTCAACACTCCTATGGTGAAGAGTATCGACACTTCAACTCCCAGTATCCGGGACTCCAAAATGGAGTTATTTCCCGGTTTTTGAAACTCTTTGTTGATGTGCCTCTTTCAGGATTTTGGGATTCCAGATTTCGCAACTTTGGGACTCCTGTGTTGAAGAGTCTCAACTCTTGACTTCCCAATCTCCCAGTATCCGAAATCCCGGTATCCGATACTCTGAAATGGAGTCGGATCAACGCTTCGATATTGCCTTTTGATCATTGTTGTTCTTCCTTGCCTGTTGGTTTGCCATCAAATAAACTATCTCTTCTGAGCTTAGGTTGTCCATGTTTTGCCATCGCTGCATACTCTGATCTTTCCATCAATGACAAGCACACCTGCCTGATAAACATGCCAACAATCTCCCCCTTTGGCATTGATGGCAACCCTGAACGGCTGCACTAATCTATTTTTGGACCTCCAACTGTAGCATCCATTCTAGAACACTCCTATTTTTGGACCTCCAACTGTAGCATCTAGTCTGGACCACTCCTTTTCTCCCCCTTTGACATCAATGTCAAAGAAAAACATGCTCCCTCTGAGTTGTTGCAGTAATTTTTAGGAGGTATCAGATATTCAATCAATATAAAACTCCCCCTAACAGGATGGACTCTCTTAGGTGTGAGACATGATGACGCCCAACTTCGGTTAGAGATATTCAAATGGTGTCTTGGCTAGGGGTTTAGTAAAGATGTTTGCAATTTGTTCTGTGGTTGAAATGTAATGGACCTGAACAACTTGATTGGTGACCTGCTCTCTTAGAAAATGGTATTTTATGGGAATATGCTTGGTCTTGGAGTGGAGTATAGAATTCTTAGACACACTGATGGCACTAGTGTTATCACAATGAATTGGGATCGGTGCTGCATATTTTACCTCCAAGTCTTCAAGTGTCTGAATCATCCATAATACCTAAGTGCAACAAGTAGCAGCAACAATGTACTCTGCCTCTGTAGTTGATAAGGAAATGGAACCTTGTTTTTTACTAAGCCATGCTACTAATGAGTCACCCAGGAAGAATGCTCCTCCACTGGTGTTTTTTCTCTCATCAACACAGTTTGCCCAATCTGCATCTGAATAGGCAGTTAACTGAAAATTCTGATTTCTGGGATACCACGAACCATAAGTCATTGTTTCTTTCAAGTACCTGAATATTCTTTTGACAGCTTGCAAATGACTTTGTTTAGGTGCAGACTGATATATTCCTACCATTCCAACAACATGCATTATGTCTGGGCGAGATGTTGTGATGTACAACAGGCTACCTATCATTGAACTATATGAACTTTGATCAACATCAGGTGAGTCATCATCCTTTCTTAATTTGCATCCAGTTACCATAGGTGTGCCCACAGGTTTAGAATCTTCCATTTGAAACCTT
>SNQJ01S0090656.1:10582-32928 GCA_010110895.2 Picea sitchensis
GAAATGAATAAATATTATTATAAAAAAAGATGATTAACATAGAATAACATATATACAGTAAAACTAGTTACTATTCAATAAGGGAATAAGATGAAACTGTAAAATGCAGTGGAAACAAGCTTGCTAGAATGGTGGCGGCTTATCTCTAAGAAGAGATGTGATGACTATGCTCATTCACAAGAAGATGATTACAATGAGGCTCCGAAGGAATTTTTAAATTAAAAAGGAATATTAAAATTGCTAGACATCCAAAAAACCTAACCCTAGGAGATGAAGCGCCAAAAGTTATGTGGGTCCCGTTTGGGTAAGTTAGTACATCAACTTCTCGGGGTCGTAACTTTTGCATACCATCTCTGTTTTAGGCGCATGATAGCCCATTGGAAAGGTCATTCTGATTGTGGCGCGCCCTAAAAAACATTGTTTAGGCCCTCAAAACGACCCTGCAAGTCAGGGACCCGAAAAACTAGGGAAAAAACTACCAAACTGGAAAACTGCCAAAATGAGCTAGTTTGAATAGGTGGGAGGCCACCGACATCCATATGGATCAATAATCCCCCCTTAGGAAGAAATGGTATCATGGTATCCATTACGTTGAGTTCTCCCATCAGATGAGGAAATTTTTGTTGAATTTGGCCCCGGGTGAGCCACTTTCCTTGGTGCAGGAGCTGCCCTGCTTTGACAACTCAATAAAGTTGGATCTTTTGCTAGTGAGTTCCCTTGAGTCATTTTTCCACAATCTGATCAATGTATTCCTGTTATATGTAGTCGGGGTTGAGCTCTATTGGTGTCAGTTGCTCTGATATCTCTGAGGTGTCCAATAATGGTGGAAAATATGGTGAAAGGATATCCACGTTGAATAATGGGTGCAAGACAAGGAAAGGAGGAATGTTGAGCTCGAAATAATTATTGCCCACGACCTTAGTGATGGTGTAATACCTATAACACATTGGGATAAGATTCTGATGGGGTCCTACAAGGCGCTCTTTCTGCAAGTGAAACCAAACTTTGTCGCCCATATGAAACTTATGTAGCACCTAGTGTTGATCATGGCGTTGATTGTACTTGTCATTGAACTTCTATAGGATATCCTGAACCTGTTGGTAGATGTGTTGGATCCACTCAATGAAAAGGGTGTCTTTGTCAACTTCAGTTGGAGCAGGAGATGATTCGGTCGAGGTGACCGCAAGGGGTAGTGAAACATTTATGGGACCCAATGGTTGGAATCCCAACTCCACCTGAAAGGGGTTGTGGTTGATTGAGCTATGCGGGACTCAGTTGTAGGTATGCTAAACATAAGGGAGACTCTCATCCCATGTGTGAGGGTGCTTGGAATTATACATGCGCATGATATGCATGATCATTCGATTTACGACCTTGGTTTTTCCATCTCTCTAGGGGTGGAAGGCCTTAGATTTGGTGAGCTTGGTGTCCAGCAGTGACAAGAGGCTTGACCAGAATGTGCTGAGAAATTGAATGTCCTCATCTGAGAAAATGGTTTTTGGGATTTTAAAAAGTACCCAAAATCATTCAAATAATATATTGACAGTGACCTCTGTTGTTATGCTCTTCTTGCAGGTAGCCAGAATCACCATCTTAGAAAAGTGATCCACAACCACAAAAACACATTCATTTCCCTGCTTGGTGGACGGGAGGCCTAACATGTAGTCCATTGGGATGGATTCCCATGGCCTGTTAGGAGTAGGAAGAGGGGTGTACATGCCCTATTTCTTAGTGGTCTGTTTGGAAATCACACAGGAAGTGCATGACCTGATATACTTGCTGAGCTCCTGTCGAAGTTTCGGCAAGTAGAAATGTTTATGAAACATTTACACTATATTTTCGACGTTGAAGTGGCCTTCCACCGGATTGTAGTGGGCTTCCGAAATCAGCTTCGCTCGCTCGCTTTATGGAACCCAAATATGGCCCAAAAAATACAACATCTTGTCCTGAAGATGGAAACAACTGCATTTGCGCCCAACATTTGGTAGGTGGTGGAAAAATATGGGTCTTTCACATAGATTTGGGTCCATCCATAGGTCTCATGGCCGAAAGAGTCTAGCACTGTGGTGAGTGTCACAACTGGAAATATGCTAAGGAAATCAACGACATGGTTGGTGCTTCCCATTTTATACTTTATGTTATAGTGGAATTGCTGCAAGTACGTGGACCACTTCTGATGGAGGTCATTCTACAATTTTCCTTATGTCTACATGAACTACAATGTCTTATGATTAGTGTGGATGACTGTCTCCTTCCCAAGAATGTAATGTCTCCACTAGAGGAAGGCTTGCATAATGGAGTACATTTATTTTTTGTAAGTAGGGTACTTACGGACAACATCTGATGGTGTCTCACTATGATAGTCCACAGGGTGGCCATGCTGAGTGAGAACAACTCCCACACCATAGTCTAAAGCATCTGTCTCGATCTCAAAGGGTTGTTGCAGTTCTGATGGTGAAATTACTGGGTTTGAGCACAAGCGTTGCTTCAAATCATCGAACGCTTGTTGTTGGGACTGACCCCACACAAATTTCTCCTTACCACCACCCCTGGTTACTTGGCTAAGGGCCCATGCAATATGGGAGAATCCCAACACAAACTTGCGGTAGAAATTGGCAAGGCCTAAGAAGCTCCGAAGCTCAATGAGTGTGGTTGGGGCTGGCCAGTCACAAATGACTTGGATTTTGGTTGGATCCACATGTACGCCATGCTGAGAAATGATGTAGCCAAGGTAATGAACCCTGTCTATGCCGAAGGAGAATTTTTCCAGGTTGGCATAGAGCTGGTGTTGTTGCAAGGTGTGCAGAACCTGTTGAATATGCTGCAAGTGTTCTACCCAAGTATTTCTTGTAAATGAGGATGTCATCAAGATACACCACTACAAAAGTATTGGTGAATGGTCGCAAGATATCGTCCATCACCCTCATGAAAGTGGTTGGAGCATTTTTCAAGCCAAAGGGCATGACCAACCATTCAAAAAGACCTTCATTTAACTTGAAGGTGGTCTTCCATACATCTGTTTGTTCTATCAGTACCTATTGGTAGCCAGACTTGAGATCAATCTTATTGAAGTATTTGTCCCCTGTGAGTTGATCAAGGAGATCGTTGATTCAAGGAATCAAGTACCGGTTTCGGACTGTGATTTTATTTAGGTCCCAATAATCAATGCATATTCACTAGGTTCCATATTTCTTTTGTACCACCACAATTGGGCTCTCCCAACGTGATAAGTTGGGATGGATGTGCCCCTTGTGGAGTAGTTCTTGGATCTATCACTTGATCTTCTCAATCTCTAACAGAGAGCGATGATAGGCTGGCCCATTGGGAAGTGGTGCATCGGGGTTCAGATCGATGGGGTGCTTGACGTTACAGTGCAAAGGTACCCCAGTAGGTGAGTAGAATATATTTGAGTATTCTTCCACAACCTTATCCACTTTCTTCTATTGTGTGGAGAGGTTGACCGCCGAGACCTTGGATGTGGCTTCAATCTTTCGCTCATTTTGAGAGAGACTCATGAAGAAGACAAACTTCCCTGTCTGAGAGATGACCTTTCTACATTGCTTGGCAAAGATCAAGGAAATAGCATTGGGTGGGACTTCCTTGGGTATCATGTACAATTTATTGTTCAAACTAATAATAACACTGTGAGGCCTAGACTCATATATAGCATGAAATTTCCATAAATATGGTTGGCCCAAAATAAAATTACAAATTTTGAGAGGGGAAGCATCACACAGTACCTCATATTTGAAGGGCTTGATTTTGTATGGCATACAACACTGTTGGCTAACATGGATGTTTCTTCCTTGGTGGAGCCATCCGATGGTGTAGGGATGTGGGTGCGGCATTGTCAGCAGGGCGATTTGCTTGACAACCTCTACTGGGATGAGGTTCTTCTGGATACCGTTATCAATGATGAAGTGCAACAGCGTCCTTCACCCACATCTGTGAATGAAAAAGGAGACCGCCTTCCTCTAGCTCGTCTGGTTCACCAGGCTGGAGCTTGGTGGTAGCAACGGTAGCACTGGGTTTTGCGTCAATGATCTATCTCCCCCTTTCTGGTTCTGAATCGAAGTCGGAACCCACATCTAATTCAGAGGCTTTCACCTCAACCACCAGCGACAATCAATAATGTTATGCTAGGGGATCTTATGGAATTCGCACCACTTCCTGATATCTTTCTTTGTGTTTCTAGTGTCCTTCTTTGCTTGCGGCCTGGACTAGTTTTCCTGAGGCTATCCTTCTTTGGTATTTCCTTTTTTTTGCGGGTTGGGGCCACCCTTTCCTACTTTTGCTGTGAGGGGTTCCCAGTCCCAAATTTCTGCGTCTTTTATTTGAGCTTCTGCCTGATTTTGACGACATATCGGTAAGCCATGCCCAAGGATGAGATGTCCAAAAACTCCATTTTGTCCTGGATGTATCTATGCAGACTGTCATGATACTTGAGTACCAGATGTCGCTCAGAATGTTTTATACCTAGCTTAGTGCACAAGGTATGGAAGATATTTGTGAACTCGAGCACCACTTGGTCTCTTTCCTGCCATAGCATGGTCCATTTTGTGTACAGATCGTCAGAACTTCCAACATGCTAGTATTTTTCATTAATAGCATCCCTAAAGGAATCCCAGGTGACTGTGACTATAAATAATGAGGGTTCCTTTGTTTTATTTTTCTCACAAAAAATTTCTCACCAATATTTGACATGGGGGATGACTTTGAGGAGTGCAAAAGTAATATTTTCTCTTTCTGAGAAGTTATGAACAGGTAAATACCCTCTAGCAGATTCAACCATTTTTCTAGCGCATGTTCCTCTATCTGACCTTCAAATATAGGAATATCGAAGTTGATTTGTACCTTAAAGGGGGAAACCCCTCCGTTTGAGGAAGACGTGTCACATGTTGGTAACAACCGAATGATTTGCGCAAAACTATCCATCATCTCGTTCCTATGTTGCGTGAGAGCTTCCTCGAGCAACATTTTGAAGGGATATCTTGTCTCGAAATCTTTATTTTCTTCTGCCATGAGAGGTCGTTTGGGCGTGTGATAGCATTTTTCCTCAAGAGAAACAAGCTCGAGACCCAATTTTGTGTACCCTGGACTCATTGCGGACATGCATTAAGAATGACAAGGAGAAGACTGCTCTAATACCACTGATCCATAATGTATTTGCAAAATGAAATGAATACATATTATTATAAAAAATATGCCTAACATAGAATAACAGATATACAGTAAAATTGGTTTGTACTCAATAAGGGAATAAGGTGAAACTATGAAATGCAGCGGAAACAAGCTTGCTAGAATGGTGGCATCTTATCTCTAAGAAGAGATGTGACGACGGGGCTCATTCACAAGAATATGATTACAATGAGGCTTTGAAGATCGTTTTACAATAAAAAAGAATTTCAAAAACCCTATACATCCAAAAAACCTAACCCTGGGAGATGAAGCACCAAAAGTCATGTGGGCCCCATTTGGGTTAGTTAGTACATCAACTTCCCAGGGTCATAACTTTTGCATACGATCTTCATTTTAGGCGCATGATATCCCGTTGGAAATTTCTATCCGAGGACTACCCATTTTTCTACTATTTATCAAATGTCATTCTGGCTATGGCGATCCCTAAAAAATGTTGTTTAGGGCCTCAAAATGGCCCCGCAAGTCAAGGACCCGAAAACTAGGGAAAAAACCGCCAAACTGGAAAATTGCCAAAATGAGCTAGTTGGAATAGGTGGGAGGCCACCGACATCCATTTGGATCAAAAGTAAAATAACATGTTTTAGTTTTGAAATCTAACTTACTATCGTTCCACCTACAGTAAAAACATACCTTGTGGTGCTCCTCATACTATCTTTATCACCTGCCATATATGAATCAACATATCGTTGTAGAACAATGTTTGAACCTCCAAAACATAATGCATGAGTGGAAGTACCTCTCAAATACCTGAGAATCGACTTTGTTTCCTCCCAATGTTCTTTACCTGGATTGTTCATATACCTGCTCACAACTCCCATTGCATGTGCAATATCTAGTCTTGTGCAAACCATCACATACATCAAGCTGCCAACTACTGATGAATAAGGGACCCTAGACATGTATTCTATATCATCTTGTGTCTTGGGACACATTTTCTTATTTAATTTGAAATGGTTGGCCAAAGGTGTACTAACTGGTTTTTCATTCTGCATTCTAAACCTCTCCAACACCTTCTCACCCTGAGACAATGCCAATTTGCGATTTTTCCTGTCTCTTGTTATTCTCATACCAAGGATTTTCTTTGCAGCACCCAAATCCTTCATCACAAATGAATTAGCTAATTTATTCTTGAGCACATTTATATCCTGCATATTAGACCCTGCAACAAGCATGTCATCTACATACAATAGCAATATAATATAACTTCCATTTTCTAGCCTTTTAAAATAAACATAGTGATCATAATGACATCTACTATAACCTTGTTCTGTCATAAAACTGTCAAACTTCAAATACCACTACCTTGGAGCTTGCTTTAGGACATATAATCTCTTCTTCAACTTGCATACCAAATTTTCTTTCCCTTTGACCTGTGCTTTTTCGACTAATGATAACACCAACAACATCATCAAATTTTAGAGTGTTTGAACCAAAGACATAGTAACTTACAACCATGACCAAGCCATTCCATGTTTCTAGAAATGAGCACAGGATTAGAAGATCCTTGACCTCATCATCAAGGTCCACTTTTACAGAACTTAGCTGATTAGTAATCGTATTAAATTCATTTAAATGATTTTCAATAGACCCACCTTATGACATCTTCATATTAAATAATTGCTTCATTATAAATACCTTATTGGATGTCAAGGGTTTTTCATATAGTTTAGCCAATGCATCCATCAGTTCCTTCGTTGTCTTTTCTTTTGAATTATTGAAAGCCATTGACGCTACCAGGCTCAACTGTATCATTCCTAGAGCCTTTCTGTCGAGAACCTCCCATTCTTCATCCTTCATGGTTGTCGGCTTCTTTTCCAATCCGACCAATGGTAGGAATAGATCCTTCTGATATAAATAATCTCCCATTTGCATATTCCATAAATGGTAGTTTTAGCTGTTAAATTTCTCAACCCTAAACTTTCCATCTTCCACCATTGCTCCCACGCGAACCAGGAACCCTCTTTTCCTTCGAGTTGCCTTTCACTATGATACCAGTTGTTAGAAAAATAGGATCATGAAGCAATAAAATGAAACAAATGTAGAGATAAAACACAAAAGACACACAATACAATATAGAAAAAGATATATGTGGTTCACCCAGTGTGGGCTATGTTCACTAGATAAATTGCTAGGTCCTTCCTTTTTATTATCTAGCAAAATGAAGGGATACAACCTACAACTCAACCATTGTAATTTCATCTTCTTCCTCTCACAGTCTCCTCTCTCAGAATACAATAATCACACTAATACATAGACACAATACAATTCCCTCATAAAACAAGGTTTCCTTCTAGGGAAAAAACCCTAAAATAACTTCTATCATCAGATCTGTGACCTTATAATGAATGGTCCATATTAACTATGAAATTACAATATTTTAAAAGGAAACTTTTCCCAATATTTCTCTCCAGGGGCACTGTCCCCGAATCCCCCACCGGGGGGGGCTACAAAATTGTTCCCCCCCCCTCTGGACCCCCCTGGCGACAGTTGTGGGGGAAAATACCCCCCATACCCCCGTTAGGGAATGGGGTCCAAGAACAGCTAAAACAAACCTATGAATTAGGAAGATAATCATGATCCACAACCAACACCAAGTCCCTTTGCCTCTTCCTCAAAATCGGGCCCTAGCACTTCTCATTTCACGCGATCTTCGCACGGACCACACAACACAATTCCGACACTTAGTAGTTGTCGGATCTCATCCTAGATTCAATATTGTCCATTTCTTTACATTCGTGTTCATCGAGGTACCAATACCCTCTACAACACTTAAATCTATAATAGTCATCTTATTTTTCCTTCATTTGATCACAACCATCGATTTATTCTTTCATATCAATACCACTAGGGTACTGAAACGCTCAACACCATCTCGATGCACAACATTCGGTCGATCATTTATTCGTTTGATCTCATCCATCTATTTATTGGGACCACCGATTCTATCATACCCCCTAGACCTCAAAACTCATCCACCGTTAGATTGAAGTTTCAATTGAATCGTCACTGTAAATGGTTGGGTCAACACTTAACTACCCATAGAACCTCGACTATGACTAAGCACTTGTCATAGGATTTGATCTCCCTGTGAGACTATTGGACTCCTCGAACAATACCATGTGTCTTCTCCATAATAGTTGATCTATTCAACTACAAATAGATCTCTTCCATCAGTCGGAGTTGTTCTATCGTATTTATTCCAGTTAGTGTACTCCTATAGCTTCATTCTGACAACCAATAAGAGGTCCCCATGCTTCGTAGCCTCGATCTAGATTACTCTGAACAAATAATCCACTCTAATATGATGTGGATGCATAGACAGCTTCCACGTGGGTCTGACATGGTACCAATGTGGTTACATATGATGATGTGGCTACTTGTACTGATGTGGCACTGACATCATCACTTACTTCATCTCTTCGTTGTACACTTTACTGACTTGGCACTCTAATATGTGGCCACCGATGGACGAAGCCTGTTCCAACACTCCAATGCAAAAGCATCGAAGAACATTTCTTTTTCGATACCATCAGAGCTTATCAATCGACGTTCAGAAGATTGGGAAAGTTTCATAACTCTGATAAGAGGGGTATTGAAGAATATTCCCTCACAACCTTGATTTACGTGTTGATTCCTTTGAGCCTTAACTATGACCATCAAGCTATTTCCATGTGTCTCTATATTAGCTACTACTCTAGGCTACTCTGATTTGATCTCGACCATTGGTCAGGGTATATCTTTTGTACAGTATTCCAAATATATATACTTCTGAACAACCGCTCTGATAAGCTATGTTCAATGGGACACCTCCACGTGTCTCTCCTAGATCTCAATCATGTGTCATTCTGAGTAGATCGTCATCATTGGTTGCAGTATATATTCTACTGAGTATTCCTACTATTCATAACTTTGATGGTCATTGGGATTCTTTTTACCTTTGTACGTGGCCAAATATTCTTATGACACGTGGTCCATTCACTAGGTTACACTTTCCTACTTTCGTGGCACTAACTTGGTATTTACGTCGCACTGTACGAATTCCGATATGTGACATATGATGTGACATTTATTATCTGCAAATTATTTGTCTCACGTGGCCCCTTATATGGGTGTTGGGTGTCGTGGAACCGACATGGACATAACATGGCATCTAAGTTGGCTCATAATCATTCAGAGTCCTCCCCATCCAATCATTGGTCTAGATTTGTTTTCCATTGCTCCAATAGATCAACAATCCCTATTGATTCAGAGCTTCTTCCGTTGGATTGTCTCAAGATGGAATGAGATAAATACTCCAAAAATTTGAACTCTAAAATCCTTTCATCATTGCATTGGGTGTTGAATTCAAGACTTCTTATGGTTATGGATCTGGTTAGATCTGGATCTAATATTTAATCTCAGTCGTCCATACAAACGAAAATTTTGGCACTAAATGTTAACTCCTTTCACATGGTTACATGGCGATACCATTTAAATTCAAGCTAATAGCTTTCACTTGTTCATTATAATCTCGTCGAAGTCTATTTCCCTTATGCATGTGGGATATTGTCTTTTGCCTTTGTTTCATTATCTTCACATATGGATCATTGATCTTGTTGAATGATCAACGATAAATGAATCATGTTTTCTCTTCTCACATAACCTTCGCCAGAATTTAACCAATGCAAGCCAGAGATTCCTTTGATCCTCTGCAACTTGGCCATCGAGCACCCTAGCAGAGATCTCATCAAATTTTAATCAACACACTAAGATATATAGATGCACAGGGACCTTCTTGACTTTCTCTGTCTGGTTTGATTTTGTCTACAGGTTTCGATCCTTGGACCTATCATGACAATATTTATTCCTTCATCTTCACAAGAGTCACTATCAATGACCTCCATGACTGCCTTTGACATCAATGACAACACAATTTCCAACAGTATAGATGTTTTCAAAGAGGGACTTGGTGGAGTTCTTACTAAAAATGGGCATGTGATTTGTTATTAATCTAGGAAGCTTAAGATGCATGAAAAGAACTATCTTGCACATGAATTTGAACTCACTGCAATAGTTCATTCACTAAAGGTATGGAGACATTACTTGATGGGGAGAAAATTCAAGTTAAGAAGAGACCAAAGTGGTTATAAATATTTATTTGAACAACAAACTTTAATTTTTAGGAAAACAAGATGGTTGGAATTTCTTTGTTAATATGACTTTGATATTAAATATAATAGAGGGAAGGAGAACAAATTTGTTGGTGAATTCAATACAAAAATACATGCATTTCATGCTATAACCATTAGTATGTGAAAATCTAATTTTAGGAACAAAATTCTTGAGGCTCGTACCTAAGTCTGACAAGCATTATCTCCATTAAAAGAAGGCTTGTAACAAGACAATGTACAACAAAAGTAAGCATATTAAAAGTTGGAAGAGAATAGCTTTCTTATGCATAAAAATAGAGTTTGTGTCCCTAATTATTATGAATTAAGGAAGCTTGTATTAAAATAAATGCATATTGTTCCATATGATGGACATCCTAGTTATCAGAAAACAATTATAATAGTAAAAAGTCAATACTTTTGGCTAGGAGTGGAGAAGGATGTAGATGATTATATAGCAAGGTATATGGAATGTCAAATAGTAAAGGATGAGCACAAACATCTAGGTTTGTTGCAACCATTACCAATTTCAGAGTGGAAAAGGGAAGTGGTAACTATTAATTTTATCACTAAGTTTCCCAAGACAGTAAGAAAACATGATTTAACAATAGTAGTGGTGGAAAAATTAACCAAATCAATTCACTTTTTTATAGCTAAGTTGGCTCGTAAGGAAATAAAAATAGAAAATATTTACTTGAAAGAGATTGTCAGTTGCATAAGGTACCTTAAACAATTATTTCAGAAAGAGATTTAAATTTTACCTCAAACTTTTGGAAATGATTATTCCAAGGTTTTGGCACAAATCTGAATTTCAATATAGTCTATCATCCACAAATAGATGAGAAAACAGAGAGAGTCAATCAAGTGATTAAAGACATGTTAAGAATGTATGTGATGGATAATCCATCCAAGTGGGATGATTACTTGCATTTAGTAAATTTTCTTACAATAATGGATATCAAGATTCAATAAAGATGAGTCCATTTGGGGCATTGTATGACATAAAGTGTAATACTCCATTTAGTTGGGAAAATCAATAGACATAGTAGTACTTGGGCCAAGGTTGCTCAAAGAAATAGAAGAGAAAATGGTCAAGATCAAGAAGAATTTAAAAACAACATAGGGAAGGAAAAAGAGTTACGTAGATAAAGGTAGAATACCAATAGGGAGCATGCGTTTTTGAAAATAAAACCAAAGAAAAGATCATTGAAGTTGGGGAGATGCACTAAATTGGAAAACATATATTGTGGCCCTTTCAATATGTTGGATGGGATAGGACCTATTGCATACATGCTTGCATTTGCTACTACCATAAAAGTTCATAATGTGCTTCATGTGTCAATATTGAAAAAGTATGTGCATGATCCTAATCATGTCATTGATTGAGCTCTAATTCATGTGGAATTGGAAGGAGATTTTCAGGTACAACCAATCTGTACATTGGATAGGAAGGTCATAATGTTCGGGGAAAGAGTCAAAGGGCAGATAAAGGTCCAACAAACCCACTACAACCTTGAAGAAGCAACATGGAAGTTGGAGGATGCAATGCAATAGGCATATCCACAATGGTTTTGACATTTTGATGTAAAAATTATTGTATATAATTATGAAGTACATTGAGTATTTTGCAAAATCTAGGGGGAGGGGAATGTCATACCCTAGTTTTGTTTTCTAGATTAGTATCGTGTATGTATATGATTAATCACTAGAAGTTGAATGATCTGATATGTAATATTGTACATTGAATGATAATAAAAAAAATATACATCATAAGTTGTACAAGAGAAGGGAAAAAGAATGGGGGGGTTATGAGTCCACAAGAGAGGAAAGAAAGGGGACTTAGGAGGCTCAAGGGAGCTTAAGAAAAATAATTTTATTTTATTTATAAGCCTACATTCTTAACCTTATTTAATTAGTTCTCTTTAATGCATATTTATTTTTATCCTAACCTTTGATTAATTACATGAAGGAGGTATTTGGGCTCTCCATAGAGATATGTGACCCCTTCATGCCATGCAAACTTATGCTATACCTTTTTTCCATTCAAGCAAATTGGGGAAATGGAAACTATCATTTAGTTGGGGGAAATCGAGTGACTTATCTCTGAGTGAACGTTAATAATCTTATTGTAATTAAATTGTGCCAAGATACAACCACAGATTAGGAAGGAATTATGACTGTGTGGAATGATAATCGTTGTCATTGAGGGATTTGCAAGATACCAGATATATAAAATATGCAGAACAGAAACGAAATGCTAGAAATAACAGAATAACAGTAAAATATCCAGCATAATCTTCACAATACACAGAAATGGTNATTGGGGAAATGGAAACTATCATTTAGTTGGGGGAAATCGAGTGACTTATCTCTGAGCGAACGTTAATAATCTTATTGTAATTGAATTGTGCCAAGATACAACCACAGATTAGGAAGGAATTATGACTGTGTGGAATGATAATCGTTGTCATTGAGGGATTTCTCTATAGTTGATAAACCTTGGAATCCCAATAGTGAGATTTCCTAGTTAGCATATGCTAGAGTCCCAGAGGGAAGTGGGATAGACTAAGGGACCTCTTAGTAGATATCAGGATCACATTCCTTAGGTTGTGCAGGTTGATGGGGAAAGAGGGTTATGAATTGGGACTATTGTAGGTGTAAATATTATCTAGGAATCTAGGAATTGGGCTATGAGAAGAGATTTAGAGCCAACCATAGGAAAAAATCACCCTTGTGGATTCATAGCCTTATCTCAGGGGTGGCCTCTATTGCAAATATAATTGGTAGAACATGGAGCCTATGGTTGGGCAAAACATCCTTCTTCTATATCCATTTGGTGGACAATTTTCAGACAAAGAAATGTTCATGAATGTACTATTGAATTGTGCTATATTAATGATGTTTATGTTATAGATTTGTATTACTTTTTGGTTTGTTTAGTTTCGTTTGCATGTGTAAGTCTGGAATTATAATTCATGGTGCGATTGTGACCAAATGATTAATTAATATTGCACAAGTTTGCATTGTCATGCCTACATGTGTTAGTGCATTAATAGCAAGATAGTGAGAAAATGTCCATGATCTTTGTGCTAGACATAAGTAGAAATTAAAATCTAGGTAACCATAAACCTTGTATCAATATTCTTATTAATTGAGTTGAATTGTATATTATCTTAGACAAATTGCTTTATTTTTTACTTTATAATAAAACATATATATTATATTATAACATGCTTATAATAACTATACTCTTGCATAAGTTAATTCCCGCTAGTTCAATCGGTTAAGGTGTGGGTTTTTTTTTCTAGGCAACCCAAGTTCAATACCCTTACAGTGAGTTTAGTTGGGAGGAGACACCCAAAAATCCATCCATATTAAGAGTTGGTGCGACCCAGGCTAGATGTGATCCCCGAGTGATTTTGCAGCTTAGATGTCCCTAAGTTGTGGTTCTTAGCCAATGGTTAAAAATGTTGACCTCGCAAGTTACAAACACATTTCTAACAAACAAAAAAACTATACTCTTACATAATATATTAGTGTATCTCGTAAAAAAAAAAAAAATTAATTTGGACTAAAGTTGCAAAATTCGATATCTTCACAACATAGCCCTTGAAAATAAATTATCATCATCTTTATATGGTGAGCCCCTATTTTTTTAATCAATTAACTTATCAGTACACACTAACGTGACCATGTAAGCAATCCTTAAAGGGTATCTTGTGGGCACTATAAAACTAACTAAAGTTATTGAAGCATATCCCCAAAGTCATACGGATGGCAAGGCATTAACAACCCAAAACAACACTTTGAAGACACCCACCACCAAAAGAATTGACAAAAATAGGAGTGATGGAATTGCTTTATGCTTTATAAGATTGATGTGGTTGCTTTATACCATGAATTTGGGGTAGTTGGGTTCTCGACCTGATCATCTCAGTTGTTTTATTGCAATAAATATATTGACATATAAGTCCAACTTGAGGTGGATATTTAAACCACCAACCCCTCCCCATGATAGAGGAAGCTCGCCTTTTTAAAATAAATAATGTGGGGGCAGTCACGAAGACTTCGAACCATAACTCGTGCAATAACCCACTTGCTTTACCCCACCTCCATGTTCATTTATCTCCACTTGTCTCAATATTCTACCCCTTTTAGCATGTGTGACGTGTACACTATTTGCTAGCTCCTTTTTATATATAGGATGTGTGACGTGTACACTATTTGCTAGCTCCTTTATATATAGGATGTGTGACGTGTACACTATTTGCTAGATCCTTTTTATATATAGGATGTGTGACGTGTACACTATTTGCTAGCTAATTTATTCGGGAATTTTTATTTTGTATGTAGGATGAATAGATATGTCAAGTTGGTGTGTGAATAATAAAGTATGCATGATAAATTGTTAGATATGTTGTGTTTAGTGTTTATAAATAGTTGCTTTAATTTTCTCCTTTTAATGGGTTGTGTGATATATGCAAGTGTATATGGTTAAAATGTTGTCTATTTAATGTGGTATAAGTTTGTTAAGTTTGATATATTTCATCCTTTTTCATCCTTTGTATTTCACATTGTCTCGAAGGTGGATTTTTTTGTTGTTGTGTAAAAGTCTTTACATTTTATACTAACTTATGTCAATGGACATGGGTTTATATTGGTTGTGGCATCTCTATTAATATATTGTTATATCGGTGGCAAGATGTGTATGCTTTCTACTCAATCTATTTCTTCTTTTTATGTGGTTTGTGTGTATTATTCTTAAGATTATAAAATCTCTCTTTATCCATGTGTATCTTGCATTGTTTAAGGGGAGATCTACACAGGTCTAAAAGTCCTTATTTATATGTCATGTATTTTCATGCAAATAGGAAAGGTCCATAATGCCCATGGTCTCTTCTATTAACATATTGCTAAATTGACTTCAGGATGCATATGTCGTTTACTCAACCTTTTTCTTTATATGAAGTGTGTGATGCACGTGAGTGTATGGAGTTAAAATTCTTTTTGCTCAACATCCTCCCCCTATATGGGTTGAATGTCGTGTATGGTTAAAATATCGTTTACTTAATGTTCCCCCTTCTCCTTAGATTGTGTAATTTGTACACTTATGAGGTTAAAAGTTATATATCCCATTGTATGTATCTTAAAATTGTTTATACAATTATAAAAATTCCTCTAATCCTTTTTGTTGGCAAATGGTTGTCATTGATGTCAAAGGTAGATATCATTGTGAAATCTAAGAATGTCATTGTTACCACATGCAGGGGGAGATTGAATGTTGACAATGAATGTCTCCATGTGTTGTGTTAATAAGTTTCTGCATATCTACCCTATGTGAATAACAGGCCCAAGGATCAAACCAGAACTAGAGAATGATAGGGGGAGACTCTGAGAATTGAACCAAACAAATGGAAGCCATATAACGAATATATTGCATACATATTGCAGAAATGATGAGAAATAGAAAATGGAAGCCACACTACTATAGTAAAAATGGAAGGAGACGAAGTTCATTGTGCAAGAATAAGACAACTAGAATAATTGTGGGCTTCACAGAGTTGAAGAAAATGAAGTTTGGAAGCTGGACGAGATGTCCCTGAATAGAAGACAAGATCTAGAAGGTACAAAGCTAAAACCTTGTGGCAAAATTATTACAGACCATTGAAGTTCGATGGAAAAAGGAGGCATCCAGATTATTAAGATCAAAGAGAATCCGACTATTTCCATGAAGAAAACTCTGTGTTCAAGTCAAAGGTAATCACAATCGTTGATTTGGTAAATTATGGACCATTGATGGGAGTGTGCAAGGTCACATGGAGTCTGACGATGAAGGAGACTTTGAGTCAATCAAAACCATTGATTCAACATGGGGAACAAATATGGACCATTGATCAAATGGCAAGGTCGTTGGAGTGTTCAAGTGTAAGGTTGCACAAGGACTCTGATGGGAGAAACTCTAGGTTAATAGGAATCATTAATCTATCGAAAGACCAGAGAATTGATAATCGTAGTTGTTGGCGACATGTTTAAGTCGTCAGAGTGATCTATTGAAAAGTGGTCTCGAAAAATCATGGAATGTTGATCGGAGTGCAAGCCATCAGAGTGGACTGTGAAACTTGAAGAACGAAGTCTGACGATGAACATATCTGAGGACCATAGATCCATCGGAGGATCGACCTCAACTATTGGATCTATGATAATCCGTATCAAGGAAAGAGAGTGACGTTGGGGTGATGTATTATGATAACTTGGTAGTTAGAGTGATGAGGATGCCAATGTGGCAGCCAGAGTTTTCCAAAGGTGACATGTGTCATATTTTGATTGTGCCAAATAAGAGTGGGCCTAGTTTGTCATGGAGATCGTAGGTTATCATGTCAAACATTGAGCTATCATGGCAAGTGGATATCCACCATTCGTCGGAGAATGGTCAGAGTGAATTGTGCTACCTGTAGTGAACATATCTCGATGACGATGAAAGACTTCAAGAGCCAACGACGACCATTGATTTGGCACAACTAGTGGATCTCCACCATTTGTCGATGGTTGAAGCAGATGGAGTGAATTTCAATGAACATACTACGACGAAGACGAAGTGCAATCCCATCCATTGAAGACAAATAGATCTCTATCATTCGTCTGAGTGGTCTGTGTAACCAACAATAAACATACGATGATGAAGAGGACAAGGAACTTCAAGAAAACTTATGAATTGTAGATCTGCAAGAAGGAGAGATGCAATNGTATCAAGGAAAGAGAGTGACGTTGGGGTGATGTATTATGATAACTTGGTAGTTAGAGTGATGAGGATGCCAATGTGGCAGCCAGAGTTTTCCAAAGGTGACATGTGTCAGATTTTGATTGTGCCAAACAAGAGTGGGCCTAGTTTGGCATGGAGATCGTAGGTTATCATGTCAAACATTGAGCTATCATGGCAAATGGATATCCACCGTTCGTCAGAGAATGGTCAGAGTGAATTGTGCTACCTGTAGTGAACATATCCTGATGACGATGAAAGACTTCAAGAGCCAACGACGACCATTGATTTGGCACAACTAGTGGATCTCCACCATTTGTCGATGGTTGAAGCAGATGGAGTGAATTTCAGTGAACATACTACGATGAAGACGAAGTGCAATCCCATCCCTTGAAGACAAATAGATCTCTATCATTCGTCTGAGTGGTCTGTGTAACCAACAATAAACATACGATGATGAAGAGGACAAGGAACTTCAAGAAAACTTATGAATTGTAGATCTGCAAGAAGGAGAGATGCAATATCAGTCGTGGTCCCACCTGATCAGTTAAAGATCAAATGAATATATGAGAGATAACCATCGTTTAGGTTGAAGGAGCAATGCGTCCAGAGCCATTTATTTTAGACTATGAGGACTATAGGATTAGTTAGAGTAGATCATCGAAGAAGAGCCATAAAATTGAAGTTTATATCCATGTTCTTGTTATCCCGACGATGACGATCGTCGACCTACTGGAAAAGAGAGAATAGATCGACAATCATGATTTAGCAAGGGATAGATTTGACAACTTTTGTGCGTCGAGGTGGTGTTGAGTGTTTCAATACCCTTATGGTCCAAATTAAGGAGATCAGATTGATGGTTAAGGATTAATTGAAGATACAATCCAACAATGGTTGAGTGTTGAGGTCCTAGGTGTTCGATAGGCCCGATGGTCCCGATGAATGTGATTGTTGATCAGCAGTAGAAATTCAATGGAGATCTAGATCAGACAGTGGTTGAATGTTGAGGACTAGTGAATGAGATCACGTACAATATAAGGAAACCAAGATCAAAGCTGACCATTTGAGCATGATTTGTATGTGGAAAAATCATTAAAGGTGTGGGCTCTATAAATAATGATGGCCTAATCAAGCTAAGTAGAGTGTGGATCGAAGCGCGAAAGTGGTGACCTCTGAGGTTCTCAGGTGTGAGAACGTGTGGTGTGATGTGAAAGCTAGTGATGGAGGGAAAATGTTGAAGAAGGATCTATGAGCCTCATAGGTCCAAGGATACTAGAAAATGAAAGGAAGATAATGTAATTTTCTCAGGGTGTAGATCAACGTGTGGGAGAAGTGGATTGTGTGAAGAGAAGCACTGAGGTTTTGAGGTCCAAAGCCATCAAACAATGCAAGGTAGACAAATTAGAATGTTACTTACTTAAGGGTGGTGTAGGGAAGAGGATTGGTGTGCTCATATTCTTAATAGGTTGGTGCTTGATAGATTGGTGTTTGTTGAATGTAAGTGGGTTCTTACAAAGGGGATTGGTGTTTCCTGCAGGTTGGTTCCTACAAAACATTATTGTTGAGTTGGTTCTTAATCAAGGAGATTGGTGTCTTCAATAGGATGGTGCATGAAAGCATTGTAACAGTAGGTTGGTGCCTACAAGATTTAATAAAGAAAATTATGTGGTTTTCTCCCTTATTGGGTTTCCACGTAAAATATCTTTGTAATATGACTTTGGGTTGATCTCTGTTGATATGATTAATTCATTGCATTGCTTATGGTTGATTTTGTAATAACCATTTAAAGTGATAAAAATAAAAGTGGTTAAAATCTATTCAATATTGATTCACCCCCCCTCTCAGTATTAGTGCATATTCCAACAATTGGTTTCAGAGCGGGTTCCTTTAGAACACTCTAATAATTGGAAGGTGAATCCGTACAACAAATATGGATAAGGAAGGTTTTTCTACAAACAAATCTCCTTTCTTTGATGGATCAGATTATTCATTCTCGAGCATAAGAATGAAAACCTATCTAATGTCTCTTGCATTTCAAGTATGGAGTGCAGTTGAAAATGGTTACACGAATCCAGATATCCCACTCATACAACCAACTACTATAATAATAAGTCACAACAAATCTAAATCCAAGAATACAATTATGCGTGGTCTGGAAATATCGGTTTTTTCCAAACTCATAAATCATGCCTCAACAAAAGAGGTATGGGGAAAATTACAGAAAATTTATGAAGGAGATGACAAGGTCAAGAGAGAAAAGTTACAAATCCATAGAGGAAAATTTGAGACTCTTAAGGTGAATGAAGAAGAGGATATTGCAAATTATTTCATCTTTTTGATGATATTGTCAACACTATCGAAGGATTAGGTGAAGATATTGAGGAAACCATCATTATGCAAAAAATTCTTAGAACACTTCCCTCAAGATTTAATCCTAAGATATATGCCATTGAGGAATTAAAGGACCTAAAAATGTTGACAATGGATGAGTTGTATGAAATCCTCACTACTTATGAAATGAGGATAGAACATGATAAGCCAACAAAGAAGGAAGTAACCTTCAAGGGATCAAATAAGACAAATATTGAAGAATACAAGACGAGTGATAGCTCAAACAACAAATTAAATGAGGAAGAATCCAACTTTTTCAAGAAGCTCGAAAGAGGATCAGGAAAACACAAATGAAAGCTTCCCATTTTATGTTTTAATTATGGAAAAGTAGGACATTTTGCTGCTAAATGTCCCTATAAGAATAAAAATAATGAAGAATATTCCAAAGGATACATGCCGGGAAAGACTGAAAAGAAAAGAAATTTCTTCGGAAAAAAGAAGAATCTATATAGTAATGAAGAAAAAAACTCTTTAGATGACAGTGACAATGAAACAAATGAAATTATTTTTATGGGTCTAGAAACACAAACAAATGATCTAGAAAATGAATACATAGATTCAACAAAAGAAGACAATCCTAAAGTTGAAGCACAAGTAGAACTTGAAGCATAACTCATTAGTGCCCTAGAAGAAATATATAAACTCAAAGAAAAGAATATAAAGTAGAAAAAAAAATTATGGACAAAGGAGGCATTCACACTATTAAGATCAAAGAGAATCAAAGTATTTCCATTAAGAAAACTTTGTGTTCAAGTCAAAGGAAATCACAACCATTAATATGGTAAATTAAGGACCATTGATCAGAGTGTGCAAGGTCACATGGAGTCTGATGATGAAGGAGACTTTGAGTCAATCAAAACCATTGATTTGACATGGGGAACAAATATGGACCATTGATTAGATGGCAAGGTCGTCAGAGTGTTCAAGTGCAAGGTTTCACAAGGACTCTGATGGGAGAAACTCCAGGTTATTAGGAATAATTAATCTATCGGAAGACCAAAGAATTGATAATCGTAGTCGTTGATGACATTTTTAAGTCGTCAGAGTGATCTATTGAAAAGTGGTCTCGAAAAATCATGGAACGTTGATCGGAGTGCAAACCATCAGAGTGAGCTGTGAAACTTGACGAACGAAGTTCGATGATGAACATATCTGAGGACCGTAGATCCATTGGAGGATTGACCTCAACTATTGGATCTATGATGATCTGTATCAAGGAAAGAGAGTGATGTTAGGGTGATGTATTATGATAACTTGGTAGTTAGATTGATGAGGATGTCAGTGTGGCATCTGTAGTGTTACAAGGGTGACATGTGTCAGATTTTGATTGTGTCAAACAAGAGTGGGCCTAGTTTGGCCTAGAGATCCTAGGTTATCATCTCATTCGTTGAGCTAGCATGGCAAGTGGATATCCACCGTTCATTGGAGAATGGTCAGAGTGAATTATGTTACCTATAGTAAACATATACCGATGATGATGAAAGACTTCAAGAGCCAATGAAAACTGTTGATTTGGAAAAATGAATGGATATCCACCATTGGTCGATGGTTGAAGCAGATGGAGTGAATTGCAATGAACATACTATGACGAAGTGGAATTGAAATATCATCCATTGAAAACAAATAGATCTCTGACATTCTTCAGAGTGGTCTATGGAACCATCAGTAAACATACAATGATGACAAGGATAAGGAACTTCGAGAGAACTTATGAATTGTAGATCCTTAAGAAGGAGATATGAAATATCAGTCGTGGTCCCACCTGATCAGTTAAAGATCAAATGAAGATACAAGAGATAACCATCATGTAGGTTGAAGGAGCGATGCGACCAGAGATATTGATTTTAGACTACGAGGACCGTAGGATTAGTTAGAGTAGATCGTCGAAGAAGAGCCATAAAATTGAAGTTTATATCCATGTTCTTGTTATCCTGACGATGATGATCATCAACCTAGTGGAAAAGAGAGAATAGATCGAAGGTCATGATTTAGAAAGGGATATATCTGACAACTTTTTTGCATCATGGTGGTGTTGAGTGTTTCACTACCCTGATGGTCCTTATATTAAGGAGATCAGATCGATGGTTGAGGATTAATTGAAGATACAATCCAAAAATGGTTGAGTGTTGAGGTCCCAAGTGTCCGATAGGATCTATGGTCCCGATGAATGTGATTGTAGATAGACAGTGGCAATTCAATGGATATATAGATCAAACAGTGATTGAGTGTCAAGGACTAGTGAATGAGATCACGTACAATATAAGGAAACCAAGATCAGAGCCAAGCATTTGAGCATGATTTGTATGTAGAAAAATCATTAAAGGTGTGGGCTCTATAAATAATGATGGCCTAATCAAGATAAGTAGGGTGTGGATCAAAGCATGAAAGTGGTGACCTATGAGGTTCTCAAGTGTGACAATGCGTGGTGTGGTGAGAAAGGTAGTGATGGATGAAAAATGTTTAAGAAGGATCTATGAGCCTCACAGGTCCAAGGATACTAGAAAATGAAAGGAAGATAATGTAATTTTCTCAGGGTGTAGATCAACGTGTGGGAGAAGTGGATTGTGTGAAGAGAATTACCGAGGTTTTGAGGTCTGAAGACATCAAACAATGCAAGGTAGACAAATTAGAATGTTACTTACTTAAGGGTGGCAGGGTGGTGCAGGGGAGAGGATTGAGGAAACCATAATTGTGCAAACAATGCTTAGAACACTTCCCTCAAGATTTAATCCTAAGATATATGTGTTGGTCACTATAATTGCTTAATTAATTTTAAAAAACCAAGTGAAACATAAATTATCAACCCAGGGAAGTCTTTTGTTTCAAAGATAGCTGCGCACTATATATGCTCA
>SNQJ01S0090656.1:34689-52719 GCA_010110895.2 Picea sitchensis
ACCTATCTAATGTCTCTTGTATTTCAAGTATGGAGTTTAGTTGAAAATAGTTACACGGCTCCAGATATCCCACCTGCACAACCAAATTATATAAGAATCAGTGACAACAAATCTAAAGCCAATAATACAATTCTGTGTGGTCTGGCAAGATCGGTGTTTTCCAAACTCATACATTGTGCCTCAACAAAAGAGATATGGGGAAAATTACAGAAAATTTATGAAGGAGATGACAAGGTCAAGAGAGCAAAGTTACAAATCCATAGAGGAGAATTTTAGACTCTTAAGATGAATGAAGAAGAGGATATTGAAAGTTATTTCTTCATGTTGATGATATTGTCAACACTATCGAAGGATTAGGTGAAGAGATTGAGGAAACCATCATTGTTCAAACAATGCTCAGAACACTTCCCTCAAGATTTAATCCTAAGATATATGCCATTGAGGAATTAAAAAACCTAAAAATGTTGACAATGGATGAGTTGCAAATGGAAAGATCACCTACCAACATAAAGTTTGAGAATATCTCTAGAACCTTGAATGAAATTATAAATTGTTAAAGATCACCATTTGACAAAATTGTTCTTTGTTACAATAAAAGGAAGGAATATTCTAATGAAGAAACACCAACCTATTCAAAATAGTCAAGTGAAGAAAGAACCAAGAATGATGCTAATACACTTAGAAACTCTATCAAAGTTGAAGACAACATGAAGAACGAACAATATGATGAAATATGGAAGACAATACCATCAAGATGGAGTCACACACTCATGTACCAAAATCACTTCTTTGTATATTTTTATTCTTACAATGGCTTTGGTCACAAATAAATATATTGTGGAAAAAATGTAAGAGGTGATTATATGAGGAAAAAAAACAGATATACACATGGATTCTCATGGAGAAATTACAATTCATTTCCCCCCTTGTTGAAATATAACATCATATGTTATAACTACAATAACTTCGGGCATATAGAAAAATTATACATAAGTGATTTCAAGAAAAACCAGAGAGAGGAAGCCCTTACAATCATGAAAAGAAATTAGGAACAAAAGAAGGAAAAAACCATGTTTGTTCAACCTGCACTTTGTGTACAAAAGAGTAAGGATAAGTGGGTCATTGAAAATGGATGCTCTAGTCATATGATAGGAGACAAAAAAAAAATTATTACCATGAAGAAGAATGAAGACAGTGTCACCTTTGGAGACAATGGAAGTTCAAGGATAGTTGGAAAAGGTACTCTCAGTATTGACAATGGAAAAGCTAAAGTTGGAAAGGTCCTATGTGTTAAAAATATGAAACATGTAATCTTCTCAGTGTAATATAGATGCATGACCAAGGACACAATCTTATTTTTAACTCTCAATAATGTGAGATCAAAAAACCAAATTCAGGCAAGCTAGTTGCAACATAAATCAGAACCCTAAACAATGTGTACATACTTGATGAAATCAATGGAGAAAAATGTTTTATGGGGCATATAGATGAAAGTTGGTTGTGGCATAAAGGAATGGGGCATATGAAATTCGATAACTTGGTAAAAATCAGTACCAAACAAGCAGTAAGAGATATGCCATAGATCACAAAACCCTCAAGCATTGTTTGTAAGCAGTGCCAACATGGAAAACAATCAAGGGTGAGATTCAAGAAAAAGGAATATGCAAAATCCAAGTCATTGGAACTTGTGCATGCAGATCTTTGTGGACCAACAAGAAATAAGAGTTTGTAGGGAGAAATCTACTTGATGTTTCTCATTGATGACTATACAAGAATGACTTGGGTTGCATTTCTCAAAAATAAATCCGAGGCATTTGAAAAATTTTAAGCATTCAAAGTCTTAGTTGAGAATGAGACAGATATGAAAATAAAATTCTTAAGATCAAATAATGAAGGTGAATTCACATACAATGAGTTTGAAGAATTATGTGAAAAACATGTAATAAAAAGACAGTATGCAACTGCAAGAACTCTTCAACAAAATGGAGTAGTTGAAAGGAAAAACAAACATGTACAAGAAATTGCTAGAACAATGTTAAATAGGGTAGGATTATCATACAACTTTTGGAGAGAAGTTGTTTATATTGTTGTCTACATTTTAAATAGAGAAAAAATCATAGTCAACAGTGAAAAGACACCCTATGAATTATGGAAAGGTCAACCAACATATGTTAAACAATTCAAAAATTTTGGAAGCAAATACTACATCAAACAAGATGATGGGGATCTAGGAAAATTTGACTCAAAAACAGAGGAGTGATATTTTCTCGGTTATTCCTCAAGAAGCAAAGCCTATATATGTTACACAAAAATATTGTGGAATATCATTGAAGGCATAAATGTTAGAATAGAGGAAGAAAGACCACACATAAACAAATTAGAAGAAGAATAAATAGATCACAACAAGGAGGAGGAGGAAGAATATGAACAAGAGAGACAAGAAAATGAATAAGAATTAGAATGTCAGGATACACAAACACCATCAAGGTTTATATAGAAAAATCATCGAGAAAACCTAATTCTTGATGGTAAAAATACAGGGACTCAAACTAGAAGAAAAATAGCAAGCAGTTTTGAACAGATGAATATTTATTTATTGTCCAAAATATAGCCTAAATGCTTTGCAAAAGCTAGTAATGATCACCAATGGGTAAATGATATGGAAGAAGAGTTAACCATATTGAAAAAAACAGACATGGGAACTTATCCCAAGACCCAAAGATAAAAATGTGATTGGTACAAAATGGGTATTCATAAATTAGTCAAATGAATATGGAAAAGTAATAAGAAATAAAACAATATTGGTCTGTAAATTATGTGCTCAAGTGGAAGGTATTAACTTTGAAGAAATCTTTTCTCTTGTTGCAAGACTAGAAGTCATTAGAATGTTTTTGGAATTTGCAAGATTTAAGAATTTTAAAGTGTATCAGATGGATGTCAAGTCAACATTATTGAATGGATATTTAGAAGAATAAGTATACATTGAACAACTTGAGGGATTATTACTGTAAGAAAATTTACATTGTGTTTGAAGATTGAAGAAATCCCTTTATGGATTAAATCAATATCCTATAACATCGTATTAAATACTTGACAAGTACTTGCAACAACAAGGTTTCAAAAGAGGAACTACAGATAGTAATTTGTATATCAAAATAAACATTGCAAAGATGTTAATCATCATAGTTTATGTGGATGATATCATTTTTGTAAGTAATGTTGATAAAATGAGCCAAAAATTTGCAGAAGAAATGAAAAAGGAATTTGAGATGTCCATGCTTAGATAATTGTCATTCTTTTTGGGATTGCAGATTACTTGAACCAACAAAAGGAATATTCATTTATCAAACCAAATATAGCAAAAAATTGTTGAATAAGTTTGAAATGGAAGAATGTAAACTTGTCAACACACCCATGGTCATTGGTTGTAAGCTAAGAAAGGAGGATGAATCAAAGGAAGCTAATCAAACTCTATACATATCAATGATAGGAAACCTACTTGATGTTGCAACTTCGAGGCCATATATAATGTAGGCAGTAGTGTTAGTTGGAATATTTCAAGCTACACCTAAGGAAACACATGTACATGCAGTCAAAATAATATTCAAATATTAGAAAGGAACGTTGGAATTTGGTTTGTGGTATCCCACAAGTAAATAATTCACTCTAAAAACGTACATATATGCATATTGGGAAGATAGTGTGGATGATAGAATGAGAACCAATGGTGGGGCATTATTTTTGGGCAATAGCTTGGTGTCTTGGTTCAACAAGAAGAAATCATCAATATCTATATCTACAACATAACTATAATACATTGTTACAACAACCTACTATACACAAGTTATTTGGATGAAACAAACACTGAAATATATTCAAGTAGAGTATAATAAACCAATATCAATTCTCTATGACAATACTAGTGCAATAAATATTTCCAAGAATCTTGTCATGCATTTGAAGAAAAATCACATTCCAATCAACTATAAATTTTTATGAGAACAAGTCACATAACATAATGTCAAGATGGAATACATTGGCACAAAGGAACAAGTTGATGATATTTTCAAAAATCCTCTTCCTAGGAAAAAATTTGAGTATCTTAGATAGAATTTTTGGGTGGTCCCCATCCACTCACTGAAGCACTACAAGAGGTGCACCAGCTCAAGGGGAGCTACAGAAGAATAAGATGGTTTTTGGTTTCAAAACATAGAATAAGGAGTACAATGTAAGGGGGAGACAATCCCTTTTCCATTGATGTCAAATAGGGAGAGTACATAGAAAGGGGGAGATTTGTAGAAATGGGAGACTTGCAAGAAGCAGTGAGATAGATTTTAGTTTCAAATTGTGTTGCCATCAATGACAAAGGGGGAGTTTGTTGGAAAATGGTTGTCGTTGATGTCAAAGGTATATATGATTGTGAAATATAAGAATGTCATTGATAAAACAGATAGGGGGAGACTGAATGTTGACAATGAATTCCTCCATGTGTTGTGTAAATAATTTTTTTCATATCTACCCTGTGTGAATAACAGGTCCAAGGATCAAACCAAAACTGAAAAACGTTAGGGGAAGTCTCTTAGAATTGAACCAAACAAATGGAAGCCAAATAATGAATATATTGTAGACATGATATGAAATAGTGAATGGAATCCAGACAACTACAATAAAAAAGGAACAAGATGAAGTTCACTATGAAATAATAATACAACTAGAATAATTGCAGGCTTCACAGAGTTGAAGAAACTGAAGTTTGGAAGTTGGACGAGATGTCCCTGAATAGATGTCGAGATTGAGAAGGTACAAAGATAAAAACTTCTGGTAGAATGATTACAAATTGTTGAATCTTGATGGATAAAGGAGGAAACAAAACTATTAAAATAAAAGAGAATCAAATTATTTCCATGAAGAAAACATTGAGTTCAAGTTGGAGGAAATTGTAGTTGTTGATCCGGTAAATTATGGACCGTTGATCATAGTGTGCAAGGTGACATGGAGTCCTATGATGAAGGAGACTTCGAGTCAATCACAACCATTGATTTCACATAGGGAACAAATCTAGACCATTGATCGAATGGAAATGTCATCAAAGTGTTCAAGCGCAAGGTTGCATAAGGACTTCGATGGGAGAAACTCCATGTTAGCATGAATCATTGATCTATTGGAATATTGAAGAACTGATAATCATAGTCGTTGGTGACACACTTAAGTCATTGGAGTGATCATGTACAATGATAGTCATTGATCTATCGAAAAGTGGTCTGGGAAAATTCTGGACAGTTGATCAGAGTGCAATCCATCAGAGTGGACTGTGAAACTTGAATAATGGAGTCTGATGATGAACAGATCCAAGGATCATATATCCATCGAAGGATCTACCTCAATCGTTGGGTCTATGTTGATTTGTTTCAAGGAAATAAAGTGACATCATGGTGATGTATTGTGATAGCTTCATGATAAAAGTGATGAGGATGCCGACGTAGCAACCAAAGTGTTCCAGGAGTGACATGTGCTAGCTTTTGATTGTGCCAAACAAGAGTGGCCCTAGTTTGGCATGGACATCATAGGTTATAATATCAAGCGTTGATCTAGCATGATGAGTGGATATCCATCATTTGTTGGAGAATGGTAAGAGTGAAATGTGTTACCTACAGTGAACATATCCTTACTATGACGAAAGACTTCAAGATACATATATAGTCATTGATTTGGAACGATGAGTGGATCTCCATCATTCATCAATGGTTGAAGAAAATTGAGTGAGTTGTGGTGAACATACTATGACGACGATGAAGTGCAATCTCATCCATTGAATACAAATAGATCTTTGTCATTTTTTGAAGTGGTCCATATTACCAACAGTAAACATACGACGATGAAGATGATGATGATGAGGAACTCGAAGAGCCATAGATCAACAAGAAGGAGAGATGCAATCTCAACTATAGATATGTCATGGTCCCACCTAATTAGTTAAAGAGAAAATGAAGAGATTGGAGATAACTGTCGTGTAGGTTGAAGGAGTGATGTGACCAAAGCCATTGATTTTAGACTATGAGGACCATAGGATCAATCAGAGTAGATCGTCGAAGAATATACATCAAAATTGAATCTTGTATATATGTCCTCACTATCCCGATGACGATGATCTTCGTCCTAGTGGAAAAGAGAGAATATATCGACAGTAACGATTTAGTAAGGGACAAATCCGACAATTTCTTTGCGTCGAGGTGGTGTTGAGTGTTTTGGTACCCCAGTGGTATATATATGAAGGATATTAGATCGACAATTGAGGATTAATTGAAGAGATGATCTAAGGGTGGCTAAGTGTTGAGGTCCTATGTGTCTGATAGACATGGTGGTGTCGATGAATGCGATCACAAATCGATGGTGGAAATTCAATGGAGATCCAGATCAGATGGTGGTTGAGTGTCGAGAACTAGTGAACAAGATTGAATGCAATAGAAGGAAACCAATATCAGATCCAACTAGTTGAGCAAGATTTGTATGTGGAAAAATCATTAAGGGTGTGATATGTAATACCCATGTTTCCCCCAACTTGTAAATATAACTATAACCTGCTAAAATACTATGGGAAGACTGAATATGTGTGGATGTTGGAATTGATGAACCTTTTTGTTATAAAAGGTAATGTATGTATTTTCATTACTAAATAAAAATGGAAAGTGTCGCATAACTGTCGAAGGGGTTTTCCAAGGTATATTATGATGCATGAGAGAGATGGTGAGGAGAACCAAAAATGGTTGAGATGACCCCCACTAGACCAATACTTTACTGGATTTAAATTATTCAGACCCAGGACAATCCTCTGACCCAGAAAAATAAATTACCAGTGAGGATGGTAGTTGGGAAGTCCTCCTCAAGAGTCAATGAGGAGATTGGAAAAGTACCCATCTAAAAATTTCTTGACCTGACCATGAAATGAGGATTTGGACCCAGGAAATCTTGTCGAGGAAGGGAAATTCATGGGAAGAGGGAGAGGATGCAATGGTAATGGGTCTGGTTACCATTTTCTGAGTAGATGAGAGCATGTGCAACTCTCTAGTTCTAAAGAGAACTGAAAAAAAAATGATTTTGTTCTGGGCACAAGAATTGTTGGGAAGGGTTTTCAGTCTAAGTTGATAAACGAGGTTGTAAAGAAGATGAGTGATCGAGGAAGAATCATTGCAAATCCCCTTTCTTGGTGGAGATAAAATCGATCTACCAAGTTCCTATGGGATGAGGAGAGTGGCCTCCATCCCTGGATGTTGTTGAACAGAAGGAAGAGTCTCTCTTAGAGCATCATGATCTAGCTAGGGGGTGGCCAGTGGTAAATCCATCTAGGAGTTGATGTGCCTACGGTTGGGTAGAAAAGGGCACCCCTTTCAATAGTTGCATCACTATCTGGTTTCTAGATAAGTACACTTGGTTAGATCTTTGTAGTGTTTAGATCAAAGAAAAATTTATATTATGTTCTAGAATTGTGTACGTTTAATTTCTAACAAAAGTGACTTGAGAAATTTAAGCAGAATAAAGAGAATGTCTTAGTTGAAGATCTTTGGATTTAATTTCTTATCTCTCAACTATCTGTGTGCTAAAGTAATATTTATGGGAGTGGATGTTGTGGTTGACTTTGTTGTACAGTTTAATGCATGATGGGAAATTGATGACTAAGCAATTAAAAATATCTATAACACCACTGAAAGAAGAGAGAGTGATTTATCTGTGTAATAGTGCTCCATTTTAGTATATCTTGAAATTCACTGCCAGAAAAGTTAGGAGATATCAGATTTGTGTGGACTTTAGGAAATAATCCCAACTATGGGAAAACATTAAAAGTTCTTATAAATATTTATTGAGGAAAAGTAATTAGGACATAAACATGAAATTGGTCTAAATGAAATTAAAATACAAAAGTTTTAAAAATTCTATTTGGGGCATAAATAAACATTTATATTTAAATTGTGAAGAATCCCCTTTAATTTGGGAAGAATCCCCTTAAATTTTGGTGGGCAGTAAATCCTGGTAGAAACAACGAATTTACTGTGGAGGTAAATCTTTGTATTAGGACCATTTCCTTACATTTAGTAAGAGTAGTAAAGCACGGTAATAAGGAAATAAAATTCTACTCATTTTCCCACGGGAAGGGAGCGATTGTAATTATATTTTAATTTCCAGGATGGAGAAATCTCCTTGGAATATAAATTTTTATTAGATCTCTTTATAAGACTGGAAATTTATATTTCTCATTTTCTTATTTCCTGTAAGAGAAATTAAATTCATTTAAATTCTCCAAGTAATAAAACCATATATATATGTGTGTGTGTGTGTGTGTGTGTGTGTGTGTGTGTGTGTTATTATTATTTTGTTCTAGGAATGGAGGCTAAAGTTCATGGAGCGAAATAGACATGAGATCAAAAGAGTAATTTATTATTATTTTTAATGCCAAAACACATCAGGGATTAACCCATGACTAAACGCTTTAAACATCTCATGGTCTTTGAAGCTTCGAGGCTCTAGTATGTTTGGGTGATGGGATTCCACGAGCCAAAGTCACCGAATACCCGAACCCTTCCTTTCCCTGAGTGAAAGGTTGCATAAATAATAAATACAATTATTTATATTATTGTATTTAATGTGATCGATTAACGAAATTGATTAATATAATATATATTTTATACAATATATATAATATATTATAACCCAAATTATTTTACTTTATTTAAACCATAACTTAAATACAAGTGGGTCCCTTTTCGAGACTTTAGAGCTTTGGGACTTTGGGGCTACGGGAGAATTGAATGTAAATGATGTGTGGGGGAGCTGAAGGATATTGTCTCAAAGGACTCCCTCTCTGTCTCTCTCATGTCAAATATTAATATAATATTGGATAATTTTAATACCTCGGCGTAGTTTTCGAGGAATATAAAATTATATATTATATTATTTTTAAGGTTCATTAAATTGATTACACGTAAATGCAGACAACTCCTCTAAATAATTAATGGTGTGGTAATTTGTGCCAGTGGGGTCACTTCGGAGCTTCGGGACTCCGGGTCTCCGAGAGATTGGTGTATAATGAATTTAGTAGAGAGTCGAAGAGGGTTGACCTAGATTTTTCTCTCTCTTTCTCCCATATTTCAAATATTAATAAAATATTGGAGACTTTATAAACTTGGGCACATTTTCCAAAGAGGTTAATATAATATATATTAAATGGGTTTATTGTTATATTTGTATGTGATAAAGTACCAACCCTATTTCCCTTTTTAATCTAATATTTAATGCAAATTCATGTGTAAGTGTGGGACCTTTCGGAGTTCGGAGCTTAGGGACTTTGGATGTTTGGGCATGATAGGAATAGGCAAAAAGACCCAAAGGCCAGAACCCTCCCGCATTCAAGGTTGCATGAATATGAAACACATTTAAATTAAATAAGTTTATATTGATGTGAATGATTATATAAATGTTTTACCTAATTTATTTACAACATGATGTAATATAATTAATATCATAATGCATCATAATATAACCTAAGTAGGACCCTCTTGAACTTTGGCGTTGGTGGGTTCATAAAAGCCTAATGTGGAATCCTCGCTGAATTCCGAAGACTTAGGTATTAATGAGAATTGATAATCCTAAGTTCCCCTTTGATATAAATTAATCATATTATAATACATAATTAAATACAATTATATTATAATATATAGTGCTCAAAAGGATAATTTTTGGTTGAATATAGTTAATCCTTTTTCCCTAGTAAATAAAATAAATATGCATATATTTAGATACATATGTTAAATTACGTGAAAATAAGGCATGGAGGAATTGAATTATATACCTTAATTAAGGTTATTCAAATTAAGTATATGAGAATGGAGAGAATTATCCTCATTATGTTTTAATAAATTACTCATAATTATCATACTGAGTAATTCATTGAGTTAGTGTTAAATTACTTCTAAGGGGAAAGAGAAAGTAAAGATTTAAATTAATTCTTGGGCCATGGGTATTAGGTTGAGCGAAAAATTTATACCCCATCACTTAAAAAGGTACTTAGGGGTTATGTGTGTGTGACATAGTGGTATCAGTGGGAAACAACACTTGGCATGCTTGAGCTCATGGACGAGTGTATAAAATTTTATAGAGAAAATTTAAGGGGTAACCCTATCTTACACCCAGTGTAAGAGCTTATTTAAATACTATAAAAAGGAGGAATGAAACTTTGTTGTTGTTGTTATATGTTTTATAAATATGAATGGTGTGTTGCTAGTGTTCCAAATAAAGAGTTGACTTCACCTTACAAATTGTATGTGATGTTCATAAACTAGTATATAATTAACTAACAAAATGTTTGACTCAAATAGCCAATGGACAAAATGAAAACTGGCATTAAAGAATGGTGACACACACACACCATGAGTTGGGGGAAAAAATCCCACAATAGAGAAGAATCGATGAGAGGCGGTGGAAACACCTCAGTTGGATAATTTGTGAGCCTCATGGTAGAATTACGAGTTGTAAAGTGACAATGAAATGATGATAAAACTGAGGAAAATAAAAGCTGAAATTATTGGAGTCCTACTGAAAGCCTATTAGATATAAAAGGCCATTTTAACATGGATATAACCACATTAATGTGGACAAACATCCTTCACAAGAAAACCCAAATTCCACGATATACAAAATCATAGTCTGAGAAGTGTGTATGGGAGGATAACCTCAAAGAAGTCCCAACATGGAGCCACGAGATACATTCTTGAGAAGAATCCTCTAGTGGGGAAACTGAAAACTCCAAGGAATTTTCTAGTAGTGAGACTAGTTCACATTCCCAAAGGAGAAAAAAGAATATGAAATATTCCAAGAGCCATGACCCTGAGAGTTTAAGAAAGCCAAACCAACCACTTTCAATGGAGAAATTAAAAAGGGTGAAGAAGAAGAAGTTTGGCAACTTGGCTTGAAGAAGTACTTTTAGATTCCATGACTACTCTAAAAAATTAAGGCCTGGATAGCCATTTTCAACTTGAATGGAAATACCTCCATTTGGTGGGAGGACCTTAGAATGTGAAAGGGAATCCATGAGAAGGACTTGTCATGGAAACAATTTGAAAAAAAAAAATTTATATGTCGGAAAAATACTTTGTTAGGGAGAGGCCAAGGTTCTATGAACTCATGAAGCTAGGAGAAAACCACAATAGATGAATATCAGCTTTTTTATTTCTTGAGCTAATGAGGTATGTTCCCTACATAAGGGATGAAAAGTTAAAGATGCAATGACGTGAGGTAGACTTGGTTCTTTTGGATGAGGTGGTGATGAACTGAAAAATTTAGATGACATTATCACGAGGAAGGCAAAGGTCTTGCTATGATAGAGGAGGAATTCAAGAATAAGGAAAGAACCTCATAAGGACTAGAAGAACAAAAGTAATTTGGGATTCAAGAATAAAGGGTTTAAATCCTCAAGATTTAAGAATCATGGGAAAATCTCTAAGATGAGTCTTCCTAATAAAAGTATATATCAATAGAATTTTCCATCTCTAGAGTCATTAATAAACCCTTTGGATAAGCCCTAGAAAATATTGATAATACAAAGAGAACCTAACCCTTGAAATGTTTGGGTTGTGAGAGAGATCACATGCTAAGGGATTTCCCACATAGGAAACATGAAAATAGGAGGGTCTACAGCTTAACCCGGAGACTAACACAATCAATATTGATGTGGTTAGGAGCATACCACAAATTTATGCATAAACATGAAAATAGGAGGGTCTACAACAACCAGGAGACTAACACAATCAATGATGTGGTTAGGAGCATGCCACAAATTTATGCATCCCTGGATAATAGACAAACTGACCACCAAGCTTCAGTGGTGGAGATGGAAGGTATGATTTCCAACCATCTAGTTTCCATTTTAATTGACCCTGGTTCTAATTTGAGTTATGTTGTGCCTCAATCTATAGAGAAATGTAAATAGCAACAAGTAAAACATGCTAAATCCTTGTTGGTAGAACTAGCCACTAGAACCAAAAGAAAGGTAACAGGGGTCATACAGGCATGCCAATTCATTATGAATGGATTACCCACCCAAGCAACCCTAAACATGCTCCCTTTATGATATTATGACCTGCTTATTGGCATGGACTGGTTGGCTACCCATAAAACCAAGTTGGACCATTACAATAAAACTTTGGAGTGTGAAGATGAAGAAGGGAGAAAAATAACCCTACAAGGAATTCAAAAGCATGTCTCAGTGAGACAAATATCAACCCTTCAAGTGAAGAAGTATTGCAGAAAATGATTTCCTTTATATGCAATACAAGTGTTCAACTCCGTTGAGAACAACAAACCAATCTTAGATTACCATCCCATATTAAGAGAGTATAAAGATGTGTTTCTAGAAGAGGTACCGGGTCTACCTCGAAGAAGAGATATTGAATTTTCAATAGAACTTGCACTAGGAGTGGTGCCAATGTCTAGATCACCCTATAGAATGAGTACATCAGAGCTAGTTGATCCCAAACTACAACTAAATGAGATGTTGGACAAAGGTTACATTTGACCTAGTGTATCTCCTTGGGGAGCACCAACTTTGTTTGTGAAATAGAAGGATGACACACTCAGGTTGTGCATACACTATAGAAAACTCAATAAGATGACCATTAAGAATAAGTATCCCATTCCAAGGATCGATGAGTTGTTTTACCATTTAAGGGGTGCTACAATTTTATCCAAGATTGACTTGAGGTATGGATACCAGCAAGTCCGAATTAAGGATGAATAAATCCACAAAACATCCTTTAAGACAAGATATGGGCACTATGAATTTGTGGTGGTGCCATTTGGGCATACCAATGCGCCAACCACTTTTATGTGCTTAATGAATAATGTACTCAATAAGTTCTTGGACAGATTTGTGTTGGTTTTCATTAATGATATCCTAATCTATTCTAAGAGTAGGGAACAAAATTAAGATCATCTCAAGTTAGTGCTTCAAGTGCTAAGAGAACTTCAAATCTATGCTAAGTTTAGTAAGTGTGAATTTTTCCAAAAACAAGTCCATTACTTAGGCCATGTTATTTTTGAAGGAGTGGTAGTTGATCCTGACAAGATCAACTCCATTATAAATTGGCCTACCCAAAAATGTGTATATGATATCAAATCCTATATGGGCCTAGCAGGATATTATAGAAGTTTCACGAAGGGATTTTCCAAGATTGGTTGCTGAATCACCTCCCTTCAGAAAATGGGAGTTAAATTCATTTGGACATCAAAAAGTGAAGAGAGATTCCAAGAGATGAAATGCCTTCTAACCAATGCACCTGTGCTAAAAATCGTAGACCCAAACAAGGAATTCCTTGTGTGTACGGATGCCTGCAAGGAAGGGATCAGAGGAGTCCTTATGCAATAAGGATATGTGATTTTATATGAATCCAAAAAATCGAATGAGAATGAAATCAATTATGTGACCCACGATTTGGAATTGGTTTTCATAGTACATGCTTTAAAAATGTGTAGGAACTACCTCCTAGGTAGAAGACTTTTTCTTATGACAGACCATAGTGGGTTGATATGTTTGTTTGATAAACCAAAACTCAATGCTAGACAAGCTATGTGGATGGCTCTGCTTAGTGAGTTTGATTTTGAAATCAAACATATCAAAGGAAAAGAAAATAGGGTGGCTAATTCCCCTAGTAAAAGTATGAAAGTGATTCACATGGCAATTGTAAGAACCTATGAATCAGGCATCAAGGAGAGAGTCAAAATTACACAAAAAACAAATGCATTTTTCAAGACTGTGAAATCATACTTAGAGAAAGAGCCCGCGGGGCTAAAGTATGAGGGCTATCAAATGTTGAATGATGGCCTACTAACTTACAAAAGTAGGTTGTATATTCCAAATTGTGATGACTTGAAGAGGTTCATAATGGATTAACTACACAAAATACCATATACTGATCATCCTGGTTATCAAAAAATTATCATAGCCACTAGGAAACTATTTTATTGGCCTGGACTGAAAAAGGACATAGCTAATTACTTAGCTAAATGTCTAGAATGTGAGAAGGTTAAGGCAAAGCACTGACATCCATTAGGGTTTTTGCAGCCCCTACCAATTCCATAATGGAAATGGGAAACCATATCCATGGATTTCATCACAGGGTTACCAAAATCAACCAAGCAAAATAACACCATTATGGTAGTTATGGACAAACTGAGAAAGGTTGCTCACTTTATTCCCATCAATTCAACTTGCAAGGAAATAGATATTTCTAGTATCTTCATGAAAGAGATATTTAGGCTGCATGACATGCCTAAGGAAATCATATCAGATAGAGATACAAAATTTACTTCAAAATTTTGGAAATCTTTGTTTGTTGGTTTTGAAACTAAATTGCTATTTAGTGCAACCTATCACCCTAAAAATGATGGGCATATAGAGAGGGTAAACCAAGTGTTAGAGGACATGTTAAGGATGCATGTGATGCATCATCCCAAGAGGTAGGAAGACTACCTACCACTGGTAGAGTTTTCTTATAACAATGGCTATCAAGAGTTATTGAAGATGAGCCCTTTTGAGGCCCCCTCTACGGTAGACAATGCAATTTTCTAGTCAACTGGAATAACCCAGTAGACATAATTTCACTCAGGCCAGATATTCTAAAAGAAATGGAGAAACAAATAGTTCAAATAAAAAAAAATATGAAAATAGCTCAAGATAGACAGAAAATCTATGCAAACAAAAAAAGGACTCCTAGAGAGTTCAAAGAAGGGGATCATGTGTATCTCTGAGTTAGGCCTAGGAAAAGTTATTTGAGAATGGGAGCTTGTGCCAAGATGGCACCTCGTTATTGTGGACCCTTTGAAATTTTGGACAGAGTTGGACCTATAGCATATAGAATAACACTTCCTCCCACAGTGAAGGCACATAATGTTTTCCATGTTTCGTTGTTGAAGAAATATGTACATGATTCTAATCATATAATTGATTGGTCTGTGATTCAAGTGGAACCAAAGGGACAATTCTTGCCAGAGCCACAATGCATAATAGATAGGAAATAAATCCCACTAAGGAATATAACCATTGCACATGTCAAGGTGTAGTGGAAACACTTTGGTCCAGATGAAGCTACATGGGAAATGGAGGATGCCATTAAACACACATACCCATTTTTGTTTACTGCGATACATATAGCACATCGGCAGGTAGAATATCGAGGATGATGTTCCTTTAAGGGGGAGAGGATTGTAATACCCCTATTTCCCCCAGCTTGTAAATATAACTATAACCTGCTAAAATACTAGGGGAAGACTAAATATGTGTAGATGTTAAAATTGATGAACCTTTTTGTTATAAAAGGTAATTTATGTATTTTTGTTACTAAATAAAAATGGAAAGTGTTGCATAAATATGGAAGGGTTTTTCCAAGGTAGATTATGATGCATGAGAGAGATGGTGATGGGAACCAACAATGGTTGAGATGACCCCCACTAGACCAATACTTTATTGGATTTAAATTATTCAGACCTAGAAAAATAAATTACTAATCAGGCTGGTAGTTGGGAAGTCCTCCTCAAGATTCAATGAGGAGATGGGCAAAGTACCCATCTGAAAAATTCCTAACCCGACCATGAAATGAGTATTTGGACCCACCAAATCTTGCCAAGAAAGGAAAGAAAATAAGCGAAATTTATGGGCAAAGGGAGAGGATGCAATGGGAATGTTTCTGGTGACCATTTTATGAGTAGAGGAGAGCATGTGAAATTCTCTAGTTCTGAAGAGAACTGAGAAAACAAATTTGTTCTAGGTATAGGAATTGTTAAGTAGCATTTTTAGTCCACGCTGATAAATGGGGTTGTAGAGAAGATGAGTGACTGAGGAAGTACTCATTGTAGACCCCCTTTCTTGGTGGAGAGAAAATTGATCTGCCAAGTTCCCCTAGGAGGAGGAGCGTGTCCTTTGTCCCTGGTTGTTGCTGAACAAAAGGAAGAGTCTCTCTCAAAGAATCATGATCTAACTAGGTGGTGGCTAGGGGTAAATCTGTCTAGGAGTTGATGTGCCTACGCCTGGGTGGAAAAGGGAACCCCTTTCAACAGTTGCATCACTATCTGGTTTCTATATAAGTATACTTGGTTATATTTTTTGGCATCTTCACAGGTATTCTTGTTGGCATCTTCACAGATTGAGTGTTCTTGTCATTGATGGCAATATTATATTATGCATCGATGGCACAAGAACAAAAATGATGTTGGCAGAGTGATGTTGATAGGGTTACATGCAGAGTGTGCATGGAAAACACAAAAGTGAAGACACAAAAGAGCAAGCTCAGAAGAGATAGCACTTTGTGCTTTACAGAAGGGAAGATGAGGTCCAAATCATAAGGACTCGCAGAAGGATAAAAGGTCGAGGCCTTTCACACTTATAAGTTCTTCCAAGTCCGGAGGAATGAAGCTCAGGAGGAGGAGCAATGTGGGTCGTCGATTATGGATCAAGGAGCGTTTTGGTCCATTAGATCAGAGTCCGGTGACCAAAGGAAGTGAAGATGAGGAGATCATATCTCAACCATTGATCTGAGTGCATAGACCAACAACTATTGGATCCTAAAAAAAGTGCATGAGACAAGTTCTGAATTCATAAGAACCATCCATCATCTAGAAGACATGTGGCGAAAGATCATCATTTCATTGACTGGAAGTTCAAAGGAAGGAGGTGCTCTAACCCCTCGAACTCAGGATATGAGAAGTCATGAAATGACTTGGGCCGTAGGATCTAGAGGACACGTGTCTAAATATTGTCATTTCTCTCACTAAAAGGTCAAAGGAAGGATGTGCTCTAACCCCTTGAACTTGCAATATGTGAAGTTGTGAAATAAATTGAGTCGTTCGATCCAGAGGACACGTGGCAGTAGATGAGCAGTTTCGCATAATTGTGAATCAAGAGAACTATGTTGAGTAGCTCACAGATATCGCGAAACAAGAAATCCTGATGAGATCTGGACCGTTGAACCAGAAAGGGCTTTGGGCCATTGATCTGAGTCGTTGATTGCAAGGGAATTGAGGACAGTCGATCTGGTCTCGAGAAATTTGTCGATTCGGGGATCAGGAATTTTGAGATGATAGGTGAGAGAATTCACAAAGTTCACAATGTATCGAAGTGAGAAATTGTGAAGTGCCTATTGGCACAGGCCTGTGGTCACATCAGTGGAAGAGAAGGGAAGGAGCTAGTGGTGCTAGGCTCCATTTCGGAGTTTCGTGAATCAGGAAAACTAAGGTGACTCACAGTTGATCACCTGAAATGTAAAATCACGAAATGACTATTGGTTAGGCACTTGGTCACCATCGATGGTCGCATGAAAGGAAGGGGCTTAGCCATAAGATCTAGTGCCCACTGAGTATTTTTTTGTAGAAAGGGAAAAAGACTCCAAGAGCATGAGGTCGTAGAGGATCTCTGGGGACTTTCCATAAACCACTGATTGTTTCTACACAGGGAATTCAAAGAGGCTTCAGGGTGATCGACAGAGAAGACGAAGAGTATCGACTTCTAGAGAGGCTAAGGAATATCAGCATAACAGGCACTGATGATGATCCCACAAGAAACATAACTACTAGAGAAGTTGAAGAGTCATGAGGTATCTGCCAGTGGTATGAAGAATCATCATAGAGATGATTGACAGTTGGAAAAGCATCGAAGACTGTATCTTCTAGATAATCCAAAGAGTCTCGGTATAATGGCCATGAATGAAGAACATACTCTATGTAATCGCCAGAGGGGACGAAAAGTTATTTGTATATTCTAACAGAGGACTTGGGATTATAAATATATGCAGAACAGAGAAGAGGAGGTTGTTGATGTGGAGAGTGATTCATGCGGGTAAAAGAAGACTGTGTGAAACAACTGAAGGACATAGAAGAGGCACAATGCATACAATAGAAATGCATATCTGAGAAAGAAAGAGAATGTTGAGGTGTGCGTTCCAAAGGCAGAGAAGAAGAACATAAATCTCAAAGAAGAATGCGAGAAGGAAGACA
>SNQJ01S0090658.1:0-32916 GCA_010110895.2 Picea sitchensis
CGGAGGGCTAGGATATCCGTTGATATCCTAGGGCTAGGAGCTAACTAGTCGGTAGGGAGATCGGTTTTGGGTAGTGTTCTAAAGGAGCGGGAAGGAAGCAAGCGGCGAGCAAATAGTAGCATCAGGTTCAGGTAAGAATTATGCATTGTTTTGAATTAAATTGTTATTAAATCTTATTATATTGACGAAATTGCATACAAATGAGCTAAATTAGTAAAAATTCTTGAATGTTACGAAAGTTACTGTTATTTCATTACTGTGTTATGAAATTAGTTAGTTTATCAAAATAAATTGATGAAAACTGTAAATCCAGCCCTTACAATATGTCACAAAGGTGACAATGCAGTGAAGAGCTCACCAAATTGTCTCACAAAATAGGCTTTGATACCACTTGTGATGACCCCACAAGACACATGATAAGATATTGTGATCCTCCTCCTCTTGAGGGTGTGAAAAACCTCAATGGGTCTTACTTGGTTTCTTTGCACACCAAGAATACTTTTTTTGGATTACACCTCTTCACCTAGAGCATACCCATACTTCGTTCTAGGCTACCTGGTGACTTGCACTTCTACTCTAGTGTAACTCTTGTATACATAGATAATTTTTAGTATAATTTAACACTTAGTATTTGAAAATCATATATTCATGAACATGAGAATGCAAGAGAACAATTGTAGAATAAATGAAGACAAAAAAAATAGTGTAGGTGGCACAACCCATGCCTAGCACTCGATTAAGTCTTTGTTATTGCAAAACAACAAGAATATAAGCACTACCACCTTGATTTACAACTTGGAATATTTAAACAACTCACCTCACCTCACCAATACACTAATGAAAAAATTCCTAACACCAAGAATCTCTATCGCGACCATCTCCGCATCCACTTGTGCTACACCTTAGACGTGCCCATAATCATATAATTGTTGTCAGTTCATTACATAGACTTTCACCAAGCTAACATAGATTTCAGTTATACCTCATGTTAGTCCCTAAAGTTGCACTCGACTAGTAAGGGTAAGCTAGGGCATCATTGATTTTATTGCAAAGTATTTTTTAGGGTTTTATGATTTGGTTTTGGTATAATGGTTGAAAACTGGGTCAAGCTTACAGCATGGCATGAAAATCAAGATTAAAACATTGCATATCCCATCGGCTAAATCATAGGTAGATACATAGATGGAGTAAACCAATTCAAGAAAAAGGAAAGTGAAATCTTCAATTTGTCAATTTCATAAAGTTTAGTTTCAATATATTATAAAGAAACAGGGGTATCAACTTGAAATCATTACTTGAAAATTATCTCTACAGCAAAATCTTCACTGTATAAATTAACATTCAAGAACCAAAAGCATTGCAATTTGAATAATAAATTCAAGCATGAAAAATGAAATAACAGAGTAGAAAAAATAAGGTCTAACCATCCATATGCCTTTTCTATTAAGTGTCAATTGAACATACATGCCTTTTACAATAATCTCCACAAAAAGTCTCTATAGATCTCAAAATTTTCGACCCTCATATGGTCTGTCTTCTATCTATTTAAACTATCTATAAAACTTCCATATCCTATTATCTAGAACAGTTTTAAATGACTAGAATTAAAAAGTATCTAGATCCTAAATTATTTCACTCAAAATGAGCTTCTACCTCCAAAATAGTCCACAACTCAACAGCTTGATATAACAAACATTGCCAGCATTACATTTGACTCTACGAAATAGGGATTTTGTTTGACTCTATAAAGCAGATCGAAGTCTTAGCATCTCCTTGATCAAAACGAGTAATTATTTTCCATATCTCCTGCAGAACCTTTAAACAAAATTGTAACCAATCTTAATGTTACCTTTTGGATAAAATCGCAGCAATGGCTTTGGCATTTTTCTGCTTGAGCTTCGTGGTTAACACAACATTGTGCCAGTACAGTCTGAAATTGATTTCCCTGAGTTCCTTAAGCAATTCCCTTTTCTCCTTCTTCTTCTTTTTAAGACTTTGAATTCTTTCTTGCTGGCGAGCATTCCACTGTTCTATCTGCATCTTTTCCTTCTTTAATTGCTTTATGGTTTTCTGAAACTCTTTAATCTTTTCCTTATCAGTTCTTATCTTGACCCTGAATCCTGAACAATCTTTAGAGGGTGTAGTTTCACTCAGATTTAAAGTAACACTGGGTTCTTTGGCTTTAACCTGGTATTTTGAGATTAATTCTGAGCTATGTTCTTCTTCAGAACTTGATGAAACCATAGCTCTAGGTACATCTGGTAAGTAATCTGAGTCTTCCAAGTAATCCTGTTTTTCTTTAGAGAATTCACTGATGCCTTTAGCCATTTCTTTAGCCTTAGCTAATCTAGTTGAAGCTCTCGTTACAGGGCCTGTAGGTGGTGTAATTTTTCCCTTTCCTTTGCTAACATATTTATTGGGAAATGGAGTCTTTTTTTCTCTTTTCTTGGTGCTTGTTTCAACATCCTCATAATCATCTTCTATGATTATGGTGTTTTCTTCTTTAATTACCAGATTGAACATTGCCTTTGAGTTCAACCTATACTTATTAGTATCCCTGGTTGAATTTCTCCGAGGTTTTTGTGATACACATGCACCTTTATTCCTTTTTCCTTTGATTGCAACGTTCCCTTTGCTGGTCGATGGCTTTTCACACTTGACTGTAGTTTGAGAAATGAGATCATTATCTGACTCTGTCTCTACGTTGACATATTCCTCAAGAAGTATTTCAATTTCGGGCTCCCATCTAGGTCTGTTACTCCTAATATTGTTAGTTACCTTGATATCAGAAGATTCATCTTTCATAGGGTTTTCATCAGAAATATATCAACCCTGTTTTACAGTTTTCCTCCCTCTGCCCTTTTTTGGCTTATTGGATTGAGTGATAGGTTTTAAGGATTCCGTGAGCCAATTCCTGGGCTTTTGTAATTCGTTCAGGGCAGACATGACTAGGGTTTTAATCAGTACTTGATGGAACAAACTGCCTTTGGCATTAGTGGAAATCAACTTCACTTTCTTGGACATTTTTGTCAAACTTTTGAGCAGAAAATAAGGAAGATTTAAAGGGCAATCATTGTTTAGATGCATTAGTATTCTGATATGGTAGATGTAGACTAACGAAAACCTCCCTTCGCAGGTGATGTATCTATGAATCACCACCAGGGCAGTGTGCCATTCGGGTCGAACCCAAATATGAGGAATTCCCCTTCTCCAATCTGGATTCTGCTTATCTGGAAGGCGGAATTGATTCATAAATTCAGTGACCATGTGCTCCTTATTCCACCATCTTTCCCCTCCAACCACGAGCCTGCAAGCCTTGGCTATAGTTTGCTCTGTCACCAACATAAACATCTTGCTGATTTCGACCTCATGACCATCAAAGTTCAAAGCAAATTCCATGGAAATCTGTTCTTCATAACCTTAAAATGTAGTGAGGAACTCAAACCACCCGGTGTCTTTGAATCTTTGGGCCATCTGAGGGTAGGATTCAAGAAGTTCGACACCTTCTGGTTCGATTATGGCAACTTGTATGCTCCTCTTTGGCGCCATTAAATTCAATTCTGCAACTATCGCCCTTGGGTTCCAAATTCACTTCCTGCAACTGTTGATATATACCTGTTTCTTTGAATGGATACTTGTATTACTCCCTGCAAGGCTGAACTAAACCAACTCGAACCGATCACATAATAATCATTAAACAACAGGTGATTTTGAGATGAACCCTGCGTGCGTGCATATCAATTATGTTTTTAGAACTTGTTGGATTTAGAAATGATTACCAAACTTTCATGGGAACACACGAACTCTTAACTCATGAATATTGTTATCATAACTAAATCGGGATAGCAGGCGCACATTATGGCATGATTATTTGGCTCTACGGGAATAGGATTATTTTCGTAGCGCGTTTGACAACTTGAAATTTGAAAATTCCAACGGCATAAAAGGAGACACTTCCAGTTTAAACAATGTTTTTCATAATAAAAAATTAAATAAATCATCAAAGATTATAATGAAAACCATGAAACATCCAAAATCTAAAAATTGAAAACCGCTGAAGAAAATGAGGGTTGGGTAAAGAGGGTTTAGGACAAGGGTTTCTCACTAAACTGAGACAAAATTAGTGAATAACATTGGCTCCTTTTGGGGATGGAGTTTTGATACTAAACTCCAAGAACTGCAGACCATTGCCTTTCCTTTATCTCTGATTCATTGTTTCCCCTGTGACTGTCTTTCTTTTATTCTCTGCATAACTGTAAAACAAGTCCATTGGGTATATGGAGTCTTTATTGAAAGAAAACCTAATGTACTAACTCTAACCTGTCATACGTTTAGATGAAATAATGCTTCAAGAACCTCCCATTCACTGGGCCCCCAAAAATTTCAGTGTTATCTAAATTATGTAGGAGAAAAGTGTTATTGTTCATTAAATTGGTTATCCTGAAAGGACCATACCACAGATTATCACACTTTCCGTGTTTTTATTTATCTTCTCTCCTAGCATCCCATCTCAATACCAAATCTCCTTCATTGAAAACATCTTTCTTGGTTCCTTTATCAAATGTAGCCTTGATTTTGTTCTGATGAGCAGCATCTTTCTGGTTAACTTGTTCTCTGGCCTGCTGAACTTCAATGAGCTGAAAAATCCTTCTTTGTACATCATTGGGTTCTTCTTGTTCTTCTTGCAGAAACTTCAAAACTGGTAGGCCCAATTGAGTTGGAAGGATAGCTTCTATGCCATATACCATCTGGAAGGGAGATGTCCCAATAGCTTTCTTGTTGCTGATGCGATCAACCCATAAAGAAAATTTCAACTTAGAATCCCATGCTTTTTTATTTTCTGCCAACAACTTTTTGATAATCCTTACCAGTGTCTTATTGGAAGATTCAGCCAATTTGTTTCCCTGGGGGTAGTAGGGAGTAGAATGAACCAATTTGATATTGTATTTATTGCAGAATCCAAGCATGGAATTCGACTTAAAAACTTGTGCATTATCAGTGACCAACTTTTTAGGACAACCAAACCTGGAAAAAATATATCCCTCTAGAAATTCCATGATTACCTTGTTTGAATTATTTCGAGTCGAAATTGCTTCTATCCACTTTGTAAAGTAATCAGTGGCTATAAGAATCCACCTATGCTGCCCTGATGAAGTGGGATTAATTTCTCCAATGAAATCTAATCCCCACTATTGGAACAGTCTGTGGGAAATGATTGGTTTCAGAGGCATGGATATAAGTTTCTGCTTCTTGAAAAATTTCTGACAGGGTTCACATGCCCTGACCTGAGAAAAAATATTTGAGAATAGAACTGGCCAGTAATAGCCTTTTCTCAGAATTTTGAAGGCAGTTGCCTTCCAATGATGATGACCTCCACAAACACCATTATGCAGATCTTGAAAGATTTGTTTAGCCTCCTTTTCGTCCACACATCTTAATAGAAAACCATTGGGATCTTTCCAAAACAGGGTCTGATCAATAATACAATATTTTACAGCTCTCAACTTTAATGATCTGTATTTTGATTTATCCAATTTTGGAGGAGATTGAAAATCCAACAAGAAAAATATGATGTCCTTATACCATTTTGAAGAAACATACTTGTTGTTTATTTGTAAATCATTTTCTTCAATCTGAACAGAAGAGTCCTATGTCAGATGATATAATCCAATTGCTTTGTAATTGTATTTGGTCATTAATTTGGCGAGGTCTTGTCTCTTTATCATATGGGTAGGCTTTATGGTGAGATCATATTCCAAGATTTTGGTTATCCATTTCCCCCTCTTACCTTCACAATCGGGCTGAACCAATATTTCTTTGACTGCACTGCTTGGAACATAAGCAATAATTTTTGATTGAAGAATATACACTCTGAAAGATTTTAAAGCCTTCACTAAGGCATAAGCCTGTTTTTCTATTAGATCATACTTCAATTCAGAACCCCTCAGGGTTTTTCTAAAAAAGGAGATAGGCTGCTCGTGACCTTGTACATTTATTTGCAGAAGAACAACAACTATGGTATTTTCTGATGCAAATGAAAAAATCATGAACTCTTTAGAAAAATCTAGGCTAATTAGAACAGGTGCCTGAACAATAGCCTGCTTGATCTTTTCGAAGGATTCTCTTGCCTCTGATATCCACTTAATTTATGCATCCTTTTTCAGCATGTCAGTGATGTATTTGACAATCTTTGCAAAGTTAGGTATAAACCTCCTTAAAAAATTAATCTGACCAATGAAGGACTGAATGGAATTTTTATTTCTCGGAAGGTCGATTAGCTGAATAGCCTTTACTCTTTCTGGATTTATTTTAATTCCTTCAGGTGAAACAATATGTCCAAGAAGCTTACCTTCCTCCATGGAAAAATGTGATTTTTTGGGATTAAGTGATATGTCGTACTTCCTGCATTTCTCAAAGGTTTGTTTCAAGTGCTGTAAATGATCTTCATCTGATGATGAAAATACAGTGATGTCATCAAGGTAAATTACCACAAACCTGTCTTTCTCACCAATAAAAGTTATATCCATAGCTCTTTGAAATGTAGCTCCAGCGTTCATCAATCCAAAAGGCATCTTTTCGTACATAAAGGTGACCCAAGGAGTAGTAAAAGCTATTTTATTTTTGTCTTCTTCCATTATTGATATTGGATTGTACCCTGAATATCCATCTAGCAAAGAAATTATTTTTGCGCCAACAACCTTTTGTAAGATATAATCCATTTTTGGTAATGGATAATTATCTTTCAGAGAACACCTATTCATATTCCAGAAGTCTACACAGAGCCTTATTTCTCCGTTCTTTTTCTTGATGGGCACAAGGTTTTCTACCCATTCTGAGTATCTTAGTGGTACTATAATTTTTGCTTCTAGCAGGCTCTTCAATTCCTTTTCTATTATTGGTAACAATAAAGGATTGAATTGTTTGAATTTATGTTTTACAGGTTTTGATTTAGGTTTCAGAGGGATTTTATGCTGAATAATTTATGTATCAAACACTTTCAGATCTTCATAAAACCAGGTGAATATATCTAAATATTGTTTCATTAATTCAATATATGATTCCTTCATCTTTTTTGATAGTTTCCTGGATACTTTTACCAACCTGGGATTTGCATCTGCACTAATGTCACAGTCTTCTACCTCTGTTTCTTCTGTTTGGATAACAACCTTCTTGGAGACATCATTGTGATCGAACAACCTTTCTAATGGAACCAAACCCTTAGGTAGATGGTTTGTCTTCAATTCAATGATCTTGTGACCAGCAATAGTATCTTGAAGAATTTCTGTAGTGTGTATTTATGCTTCTGTATCTTCACCATCTTGATCAATTGAAATGTTAGAAAACTCTTCAATGGTTTTCATAAATCTCTGAATTTCCTCATCATCTTTAAAAACCTGCCAATGTTTTATATTATCCGGAATTGAAGGTCTGTGTCTGACTTCAATTTGAAACTTCAGATTAGGAAACATCGGAGTTTTAAAATTGCTTGCTGCAAATACCAAAGAATCAGCCTGCTGATTTAAATCCTTGTGAACAAAATTAATATTGAATGCCAAGAAGAAGTTATCTACATAATCCCACACCTCATTTCTGTATGGTTTTAGTCTTTGCTGCTTGGTTTGATATATGTTTCTAACTTGGTGAACAATAAGTTCAGAGTTTCCAAAAACATATGACTTATTTATTCCCATGTCTCTTGCAGCTTTCAATCCTAACAACAAAGCTTCATACTCACTGATATTATTAGTGGTGTCAAATTCAAGTTTATATGACATTGGAATAACCTCCTTGGTAGGGGAAATGAAGACAATACCAGCTCCGGAACCTTCTTTAGAACTAGCCCCATCAAAATACATTTTCCAAACAAAATGGTCTTCACTATCTCTTACTGTAGTTATTGCCTTTCTGACTGGTAACTCTACCATTTCCTCATCCATATGAAAAATAGAAGAACCCATATCATCTTCTACAACATATATAGGGTGATTACTGGCATTATCATGATCACTTACCAAATAAGCCAGTTTGATTTCTCTGTATAATCTCTGTTGTTCTCCACCAAAAATAGGTATGGTTGCGTAGCTTAAGTCCATCTGCAGAGTGCCACCTACCTTTTTAGCCCAAGATCTTGAAAGAAGCATCCCAAATTTTGGTGGTATGTCAGCCACGATAACATCTAACACCACACTCTTCATAGGTAATTGGGAAAGAGTTATGACCACATCTTTCATAAGCCCAAGACATTTGAATTTCTTGGAATCAAAAGAATATAAATCATGATATGGTCTAGTAATGTCTAACCCTAATTCTTCCATCACCACCTTAGGCATGACATTATGCGAAGCACCATAATCCATTAAGAAATTATGCAGTATCTTGTCATGGATATTTAGTGAAATGTAAAAAGGTGGAGAGGCATCAATTTTGTCTTCAATGTGAGGTCCAATAGTAATGGCAGGGTTTTTATCTTCAAGGTTGACTGTATCTGAGAAAGTGACATGAGATGGAGCTTCTAGAACCTTAAAGACAATTTTTCTGAATGGTTTTGTTTTCATAAGTTCTAATAATGGTATTGGAATCTTAATTTTTTTGATTTCATGTTCGAGTTTGAAAGAAGAGACATTTTTATCTGGTTCCCTTATATCAACAGTGTTATCTTTGACAGGTTGCTTCAATGAATGATCCACTTGAACATTAGGAACACCTTTGATTCCCCCTGTCTTACCTGAAGTACTGGATTTCTTTGTAGAAATAGGTATACCTACTTAGGTGCCTGGGAACTAGATCTGAGATTGTATATTTTCCCTGTAGGTTCATGCTGGACAATCTCCTCTCCATCCCCTTCCTCAAACTGATTTGCAATCAAAGTATCTTCATATTCTTGTTGTGTTACATGTAAAGGAGATGATTCGGAATCAGTCAAGTGAACTGCAGAGTCTTCTTCTATACCATCATTATCTTCCTCCTCATCTACTGCATTATTCTTAAAAGGAGGTAACACATTTTGGTCATCTTTATTTTTTCTTTCTCTTGGTAAAATCTGGGGTACATTGTTTGGTCTCCTGAATTGATTTGGATTTCTATAACCGCCCTCCTGTGCAGGTCTATTGGGTTGTTTTTGTTCCATATTCAACCTTGCCATCTCATAAGTCAAAGTTTTCAACATCTTCGTCATTTCATCCATTTTAATATCAGATGTTGAATTAGAAGATGAATGCAACTCTTCTTTTTTCTTTTTTCTATGTCTGTTACTTCTGGATTTCAATTTGTTTGCTGCTAATATGTTTGATTCCACCTCAATATCTGCATCTTGCATTAGGCTGAGGGTAGTGGCTCTTCTTTCCCTAAGAAATAAGGAAAATTCAACATCGAATGCATTGACAAAAGTGATTTTAGCTGATGCCTTTGAAGGTTTTATCTCATCTGGAATTTTACCGTACATCAGGTTAAACATTTTGGTAAAATCAGGAATTGATTCTCCTTATTTCCTCCTTAAAGCATCAAATTCATTAAGGTAATACTGAAAATCTTTTTTATCTGCCCATCGATTGAGAAAGGCCTCATCTAAAGCTATAATATCAGCTATTGCGTTAGCAGGCAAACTCCTGAACCACTTTCTCGCTTCCCCATCTAAACTTTGTACGAATGATCTCATCTACATTAAAATTGTCTACAAAACTATAAAATGAACTCAAATTCTCTTCAACAGTAACTCATTCTTCTCCATTAAATCTGGGAAAATATCATATAATCATTAGGTGGAAAAGCATACATGACTTGAGGAAGTACCAGGGGAGCATACCTAGTTGCAACTATTTGGTCCATTCTGTTTGCGACCATATTAGTTATGTTTAGAGCTTGGGGGATAAGCAAGATTGGTGATGCTGTGGGTGAAACAATCCCTTGTGTTTTACAACTTATATGTATTGTCCCTGAACCTTGTCTTTCAATAGATGGAGATTTCTCTTCTAGACTTTGATTAGCTAATGGACTGAGAAACAAAGGATTATCAAAATAACAATAACCTGTTCTGAAATCTTCAAATGAGAAAGATTCACAAGATGATGAAGAAGTCTATGTTTCACTCTTAACACTTGTGCTGGGAACTCTCAAATCTCTAGTTTCGGACAACAAGTATGGATATTCCTGTTTAATAAGTTCAATAAGAAACTTCCTTTGTTCTGAACTTAATTCTAAAACATTTTTTGGGAATGAAAGTGTATCAGACTCAACAACAGGCTTAGTTTCACTTTTGGGTTTCAAATCTTCATTTGCTTGGGTTTTAATGATCTCAGAAGATTCTACCTAAGAAATTTCTGAAGATAATTTCCCTTTTGAATGTGAAGACTGACCAGGAAGAGCTTTAGGCTTTCTTAGTATTTTTTCAGGGTCTGGCACTGCTGCTACAGGCTCAAGATCTGGATTTTTCCTTGTTACTAGTATCTTATTTGATGGTGGAGGATTTTTTGGAATTTTAGGTCCTTTCTCTTCTTTCTTAGGAGCCATAATTACTACAGAGGAGTCGCCAGGTGAATAATCATAGTCTTTAGAAAATGTCCAAAATCTTGTTCACCATCAAGATCTGAATCTAAACTTATCGTTTCCCCAGGGAATTTATCTTCGTTTCTTCACTCCCTGGCAACAACACCAAAAGTTTTAGTCCCTAAAGTTTCACTCGACTGGTAAGGGCAAGCTAGGGAATCATTGATTTTATTGCAAAGTATTTTTGAGGGTTTTATGATTTGTTTTTGGTATAATGGTTGAAAACTGGGTCAAGATTACAACATGGCATGAAAATCAAGATTAAAACATTGCATATCCCATTGGCTAAATAATAGGTAGATGCATAGATGGAGTAAACCAATTCAAGAAAAAGGAAAGTGAAATCTTCAATTTGTCAATTTCACAAAGTTTAGTTTCAATATATTATAAAGAAACAGGGGTATCAACTTGAAATCATTACTTGAAAATTATCTCTACAACAAAATATTCACTGTATAAATTAACATTCAATAACCAAAAGCATTGCAATTTGAATAATAAATTCAAGTATGAAAAAAGAAATAACAGAGTAGAAAAAAGAAGGTCTAACCATCCATATGCCTTTGCTATTAAGTGTCAATTGAACATACATGCCTTTTACAATAATCTCCACAAAAATTCTCTATAGATCTCCAAATTTTCGACCCTCATATGGTCTGTCTTCTGTCTATTTAAACTATCTATAAAACTTCCAGATCCTATTATCTAGAACAATTTTAAATGACTAGAATAAAAAAGTATCTAGATCCTAAATTATTTCACTCAAAATGAGCTTCTACCTCCAAAATAGTCCATAGCTCAACAACTTGATATAACAAACATTTCCAGTGATACATTTGACTCTACAAAATAGGGATTTTGTTTGACTCTGTAAAGCAGATTGAAGTCTTAGCATCTCGACCCTGTTTTACAGTTTTCCTCCCTCTGCCCTTTTTTGGCTTATTGGATTGAGTGACAGGTTTTAAGGATTCCGTGAGACAATTCCAGGGCTTCTGTAATTCATTCAGGGCAAACATGACTAGGGTTTTAATCAGTACTTGATGTTACAAACTGCCTTTGGCATTAGTGGAAATCGACTGCACTTTCTTTGACATTTTTGTCAAACTTTTAATCAGGAAATAAGTAAGATTTAAAGGGTAGTCACCATTTAGATGCATCAGTATTATGATATGGTAGATGTAGACTAACGAAAACCTCCCTTCACAGGTGATGTGTTTGTGAATCACCACCTGGGCAGTGTGCCATTGAGGTTGAACCCAGCTGCGAGGAATTCCCCTTCTCCAATCTCGATTCTACTTACCTAGAAGGAGGAATTGATTCACAAATCCACTGACCACGTGCTTCTTCTTCCACTATATTTCCCCTCCAACCATGAGCCTGGAAGCCTTGGCTATAGTCTGCTTTGTCACCAGCATCAACATCTTGCCAATTTCGACCTCATGACCATCGAAGTTCAAAGAAAATTCCATGGAGACTTGTTTTTCATAACCTTGAAATGTAGTGAGGAACTCATACCACCCAATGTCTCTGAATCTTTGGGCCATCTAAGGGTAGGCTTCAAGAAGTTTGGCACCTTCTGGTTCGATTCTGGCAACTTGTCCGCTCCTCTATGGCTCCATTAAACTCAATTCTGCAACTATCGCCCTCGGGTTCCAAATTCACTTCCTGCAATTGTTGATATATACTTGTTGCTTTGAATGGATACCTGTATTACTCCCTGCAACGTTGAACTAAACCAACTAGAACCGGTCACATAATAATCATTAAACAACATGTGATTTTGAGATGAACCCTATGCGCGTGCATAGAAATTATGTTTTGAACTTGTTGGATTTAGAAATGATTATCAAACTTTCATGGGAACACACGAACTCTTAACTCATGAATCTTGTTATCATAACTAAATCGGGATAGCAGGCACACGTTATGGCATGATTATTTGGTGCTACAAGAATAATCTTATTCCCGTAGCGCATTTGACAACTTGAAATTTGAAAATTCCAATGGCATAAAAGGATACACTTCTAGTTTAAACAATGTTTTTCATAATCAAAACTTAAATAAATCATTAAAGATTATAATGCAAACCATGAAACATCCAAAATCTAAAAATTGAAAACAACTAAAAGCGGAAAATGAGGGATGGGTAAAGAGGGTTTAGGACAAGGGTTTCTCACTAAACCAAGACAAAATTAGAGACTAACACCTCACACGTGCCTCCAAAGACATGTGTTTTCCATACTTCTCCAAAACCTCCAAAGCTTCCAATTCTTGGCTACCTGTGTTCCATCTTGGAAAGTCTCCCTCAGTTCATTGCCTCAGATTTTCCTCAAACATGTTCTTCAAATCTCTTGCAAAATTCTCTATTCCTTGTGCTCTCATTTAGTGGTGCGCTCTTACTTTTATATGTACTCCAAGTTTCACTTGTGTGAGACATCATCTCTCTTGGGTTTGTCCAACCCCTTCACGAATACGCACTTAATCGACTTGTCATACCCCCTCTGTGGACCTGGTGTGCCCAACTAATCCCATGCGCCCATCAAGAGTTCGTCACTTGGATTAGTTAATCCCATCCTTGGGTGTGCACCCCTTTCCTTGTGCACTCTCTCGTGCTGAATATTTTGACTCCTAATGGGTGTTCCGATGCGGTTTTCTAACCTCTCCAGTGCACCCATGTTATCGGGGGCAGACAGGTCCAGTCCTTAGGCATACCCCAAGTTTCCAGAAAACAACCCAAGTCTCTGCCAATCGTTCGAAGGTAAGTAAGGTGTGTTCCTCCTTGGTGCTTCACATCACAATCATGTGCCCAAGGTTCTTCTTCTCATGCCCAAATGTTTTCGTTCACTCAATCAATTACTTCTTCCATGTTCTCTTGGTACTTTTTGTGGTCGAATCATCTCAAGGATCATGTGCGCTTGGTGGTTGTCATGGGATTCCTTACACATATTATAACTACTTAACTATTATTTATATTTGTTCTCAGAGACTAACTATATACCCCTAAAAATGGCAGTACGATTTTCTTATTATTTCTCATCCACCAACAAATCCAAGGTTGTCTTTGAAGGCCTAATTAAAATTTTATCTGAACTATATAATCGAAATCACATTCCATTTTAGTTTCTCCCTCACTCGATTTATCTATTCTTTATTGGGGAATTTAAAAAAACTTAAATTAAATGACTACAATATATATTACTTTGGAACTGGGGTGAGAGTCATTATTTTACTTTCCCATTTTTCTTTCTTTGCTTTTTTTAATAGATTTTTTAATCCCTATCCACACTTACTATAATGAGACAACATTTCCTTAAATATCCTATATTTTTATCTTTCTATGGAAACCATCGAGATGAAAGAGAACAAATATTTCACATTTGTTTAAAAATATCATATTTCAATGGAGTGGATTTCAATTTGTAGAATATATCCTCTAATAATTTAATTGTAGGAATTTATAGGTAATATATCCCAAGGAAATCTCTCAAGAAATTCTCCTCATTCCAAGAATGTAGAAGGTTAAATAAACAACTCATGAATAGATTATGTATATCACATCAACAATTAACTCACTAAAACAAACTTGTCACAAAGTAGGATTTGAATGCGAGTGGGGAGGCTAATTGTTTTCCTTGTAACCACTCAAGTCACATCCAATTAACTAGATATTTCTTACTTAGCTAGATTACTTTATAAATTTATGTGTTTAAAAAATTCACATAATAAAAAATAATACAGTCTTCTTTAATTAGACCTTGAAACTTGTTAGATAGTTCCATTAAAATGTATGAACTAATATGCTTCTTCCAACCCTGAATATTATTTAAAATTATTGAATTGAAAACTGTCTTTTGATAATATGAGATAGTCATTCACAAGTATGATGATCAACATAAGTATTATGATCAATAAAAAAATTATATGCCATTAAGCATATGGAAATTTTCTCTTTCTCTTAGTGAACCTAATATGTTTGTCACTTTTTCTTAGGAGAAGATAATAAAACATTAGTTGAGAATTCATGGTTCTGATCAACTATTTTAATACACTATATTTTTTTGATAATAATTAAATAAATTTCTTTATTAAATAAAATAGAAAAATTGTAAGGTACCAAATGTATTATAATACCCATAAACATAAATATTGCAACAAATACCATCGACATAGTAAAATGTAGAGAATAAAAACACCAACAATGATACCTTTATTGATATAAAGAAAAGTTCACTTGCTTCTTTGAGGGGGAAACCTCTAGCAGAGAAGATCTCTATTACAATAATTCTCAAGATACAACTTTCACATGCCTTCTATTCCAACTATTTGTACTAATTTTATCTTCTAAAGAACATTATACATGAAGGTATTTCTAGAACTGGAAGCCTTTATTAAGTCTTCTTACATTACACTTGTTTACATTATTATATAGGCCTTATTTACTAATGTCAACCTTTATTACATGGAAAATATATTATTCTACCTATGTGAGGGGTTAGAGAGATTAGGTCCCTAACATGACCTCCCCCTTGAGAAACAACCTTGTCCTCAAGTATTGAGATGAGGAAATTGGTGAAAAATGGTAGGCATCTCCTAGGGGGCATATTCTAGTGATGTATCCTTCCATTGAACTAAAAATTCCTTGATGGTGCACTGACAGAGATGAAGCTCATGCTGGTCCAAGACTACTTGTAGTTGCAACCAAATTGAACATTCTTCATCCAACTTAGGGAGACATATTTGAGTTTAGAACTTAGTTCTACTCACTTTATTTAAGCATGAGACATTAAAAACAGGATGGAGCTTAGAGTGATTGGGAAGAACTAAATTGTAAGATACATGCCCTACTTGCTTGATAATTGTATAATGACCATAAAATTTGGGGGTGAGTTTTGGAAAATGTTCAACTTTGAGTGAAGTCTTCTTATAAGGTTGTAGATGAAGAAACATTTGGCCCCCTTCAACAAATTAACGCTTGGAACAACCCTGATCTCCTTGTTGCTTCATGTGATTTTAAGCTTGGACCAAATTTTATTTGAGGGTGCGAAGAATGACCACGCGAACTTTAAGAATGATGTCAACCTCCTGAACCTTGGAGACACCTGACATGTATGAGAGAAACGACAATGGATTTTCCTCTTCAACTACTTCAAAGGGAGTCACACGAGTCTAAATGTGATAAGATGTGTTGTACCACCATTCAACTAGGGGTAACCAATGATCCCAATGATTTTTTCTTTCGTACACAAGACATCGCAAATACATTTCCAAACAATTTTTGACAACTTGTTTTTCCATCATTCCGGAGATGATAGGTGGTGATAAGGTGCAATTGGGTTCCCTCTATCTTGAACAATTCTTGAAAAAGAAATTTGGCGAAAGATAAATATCGATTGGAGAATATAGAATGAGTCATGCCATAGAATTTGAATATATTCTCCATAAAAAAAATGATCCATTGTGTATGCGGTGAATGGGTGTTGAAAGGCACATAAATGAACATATTTGGAAATATGATTGACTACCACAATGATGAATGACTTATTTCCTGATTTAAGTAATCCATCTATGAAATCCATATAAATATTCGTCCAAATAGTAGGTGGAATCGAGAGCGGTTGGAGTGTTCCTGGAGATTTGACAGTTTCTCCCTTATGGAATTGACATATATCACATTGAACTGTAAAGGTGCACATGTTGTGTTTCCTACCTCCCTATAAAAAGAATGTTTGACCTGTTCATAGGTTTTGGTAAAACATGAATGACCAACAATGGGTGAAACATGAAACTCAAAGAGCACTGTGGATTTAAGGTTCGAACATTTGTTTAAATACAAGTGACCTTTATAGAGAATAGATTAATTGTGCCAAGAGTAGCATGAAGAAGCTTGCAAATTCTACTGCAATGTTTGGATCGGGCTAGAGAGGTTGGGGTCTTGCAACCATTCTTGGTGAACGACCTGAAGTTGGCTTGCTACAATGGATCATAGGGAAAAGAGGGGTCCTTCTTCTTCGTATTTTTGTGAAAGAGAATCAACAATAACATTTTATTTTTCCTTTTTGTAGTTGATACCATTATCATATACAAATAACTTGGTCACCCATTTTTATTGCTCCGGGGATGAAATTATTTGTTCCATAAAATACTTGATGCTATGATGATTATTTTTAACTTGGAAATGTTTCTCCAAGAGATAAGGATGCTAGAGATCCATTGCATGTAATATATCCAACATTTCATTTTCATAGGTTGACTAGCCGAACTTTCACTTCGACATTTGTTTGTTTGTGAAAGACAAAGGTCATTTATCTTGCATGAGGAATTCCCCAATTACTCTCTCGTAGGCATCACATTCCAGAAAAAAAAATCTTCGTGAAGTCTAGGAGTACTAAGACAAGCAAGGATTATTTTAGGGGATAAATTTCGCTCATGGGCTTATTTTCCATGGTTTTTCCAAAAACGAGATTCATTATTTTAAAAATGATTCGCCCAAATTCTATAGGATAAAATTATCTTACCTCAAAAATCGCCAAAATTTTATAAAAACTATATAAAATACTTAGAAATTTGAATGTTTTTAAAAAAATATCGCCAAACATTTATAGTTGATATATGAAGGATTAGTAATATTCGCCAAGGTTTCTACATTTTAAAATAAATTTCTATCCTTAAAATCATCCCTAAAGACAAGAGTCATGCACATAACCTCTTTCAAGGCTCAGAAGGAGACATCAGCTATAAGAGTCCAACTAAAAACATTATTTTTAAGGAGAGTAGTCAGGACCCACAATTTTTCCATAATTTTGAAAAAACTTATGATACTAGCCAGTTAAACCCAGGAATCCATGCAATATTTTAAGAGTTTTATGGGAAGGACAATATTTCATATCTTTAATTTTCTTAGGGTCCACAAATACACCATCCTTGCTGAAAATCTGACTTAGGTAATCAACGTTAGAGGATCCAAAATCACATTTAGACTGTTTGAGAAAACGTTGGTGTTTAGAGAGTAGATGGAGAACTTGATCCACATGGGTTAGATGGGATTACAAACTTTTACTATAGATAAGAATATCATCAAATAAAACTAAGAAAAAATGATGGAGAAAAGGATGAAAGACATTATTCATGAAACTTTGAAAAGTGTAGGGGGAATTACAAAGGCCAAAGGGAATAACCAACAACTCATAGGGACCCTCATGAATTCTAAATGTAGTCTTGGGAATGTCTTCCTATTTAATATGTATCTGGTAGTATTCCGAAAGGAGATCAAGTTTGCTAAAGTATTGGGCACCACTCAATTCATCCGAAAAGGTTATCATTGACATGAATGAGAAATTTATCTTTGATTGTGAGTTTGTTGAGGGATTAAAAATTATGATACATGTTCCAAGTGCCTTATTTATTGAATACCATGACTACTATAGAAGCATAGGGGTTGGTACTAGGACGAATAACACCCACTTCTCGAAATTATTGAACAACTTTCTCAATTTCATTTTTTTGGGAAAAGGGATGACAATAAGGGTTAACATTGGGAGTATATATTGGAGGTTAGGGCACACAGAGAGTGTCTCAATGAATTGAGTGAAATCGAGTTGGGTAATAATGCAAGAATTACCTTTTTTTAGTAGATTTTTCCATTCGGTGGGAGATGATGATCTCAGAAGAGCTTGTTGTGATGCCTTAGAACTTATATTGTTGTCTCTCCTATTTGAATTTCATGTTTAGGTCCTTAAAATCCATGAGGATGGGTTCGAGCATGTGTAACCATTCAACACCGAGAACAATGTCACAACTCCCCATGCAAATATCAAACATATGAGATTTCATATAGTATTGACCAATTTGTAGGCATGTATTTTCACAACGCCTGCCACATTTTATGGAACTGGCATTAGCAATAATGATTTCCTGGGAAATGAGGCAATGAATAAAATTATGGGTGATTCCATTTTAAGCAAGAATGATGAAATTCATATGCTTAATGTATCCAATTAAATTGACGGTTTGGGGAGTAGAGAATCTAGTGAGAGCATGTAGCAAAATCACTGGTTCAACTTCTAGTGGATCCGAGGGTGGAGTAAGATAATCTGTTGGGGGTATCTCTTACACCAGGGAAACATTGGCCTCCTCATTATAAAATTCCTTATAAATGACCATAAATATGTTTTTTTCCTTACACTTGTGCCCCCAAAAATATTTTTCATCACAATTATAGAAAAGTCCCTTGAGTTGGTGTTCAACCATTTCTTCCCTAGTTAATTTTGATATCTTGATTGGAGTGGCATTAGGGGTGGGATTGGTGGGTTGAGTGTGAGGAATAAAGGAGGGTTTACATTTTTAGGTGGAGATAATCATTTGTGATTCATTGGATATTTTATTATCTTCCAACCAAGTTTGAAGGTGATCCATTAGGACTTGGGCACAAATTTCATCCTTGAGGTCACTGATAAATAATTTTCTAAAGAAGGAATCTAAAATACCCTCCATTTTAAAATCCAAGTTCTCAAAGAAGGATATAAATTATTCCACTATGATATACTATTTCAATTGGTCAAACGACATAAATGATGGGTGTCAATGTCAAAACATTCATAAATCTCTACAACAAACAATGTTCAAGCAACATACCCTTGGTGTGCAGTTTTACACCATTTCCACCATTTCTAACATTGGGGATCCAAATAGAGGGAACCATAACAAATTCTACCTAACCAATTGTTGGAAGTATTGTTTTTATTGATGTCAAATATAGGGGGAGACTACATATATCCAAGATAAATATTACAAGCCTACAAATGTCCAAGATAAATATTGCAAGATGGAGATTATTGAAAGTATTATTTTTGGATTTTTGATGATCAGTTTGGATACCCTATATTTGAAGGAACTTTTACTCTACATACCTAGCTCAAATGGGAGCACAAATTATATGGTTCAAAATATTATTCCAATACCTTTCCAACACTATATGGTATTCCTTCTAACTTCCTAGGAATACAGAGATATTATTTTTTCCATCTGAAAAACCCAACCAAAAAACTGTGATCGACTTAGCCAGTCTTTACATGTTGCCCATGAAAGTGGGGACATAATTACTATAAATACATGATATATTTTCTTATTTGTGGTCAAACGAAGAAATAGATCAAGTGTTAGATGCACTAAAGGTGTTGGGGTGTCTTTCTCATGTGCAAGGTAAGTCTAAGAGATTTTATTAAGGTATTTCTTGTTATCAAGGTGCGCTATGAAGGACTAAAGGTATGTGATGCTATCGTGTACACTTTTTGAGGTTGTAATGTTTCCATAAGTGGATTTTTTCGTCATTGAATGTTTCCATTAGTGGATGTTGTTGTCAGTGGATGTTTCCATCAGTGATTACATTATGGGAATGATGTTATGAGACTTTCTAAGTTTTGAAGAATTGTATGTGGAATGAAGCATACAAGTGAAGTTGAAAGTAATATGTGTATGAAGATATTGGATTGGTGTCAACACATATCTTATTGATTTTGTGCTCGGTTTTGGATGTTGTTGTCTCTAGTAGGTTTGTGCCTACATATTATTGAGGACATTGGTGTCTCTAATATCTTGGTGCCTACATATTGCTAAGTTGTTGCTCAGTTTAGGATACTAGTGTGTCCAGTAGGTTGGTGCCTATAATATTTTTAACAGTAGATTGGTTCCTACATACATTTATAAATATAAGTTTATGGTTTTCTCTTGATTAGGTTTTGATGTTAATTTTTGTGTATTTTGATTTGAGTTTATATGTGATTTTTGTTTCTTAGCCAATGAATTGTTGATGAATGGTTAAACAAAGAAAAAATTATCGTATATTGATTCACCCCCCCTCTCAGTGTAAACATCAGTTCAACAATTCGTATAAGAGAAGGTTCCTTTATAAACAATCTAGCCACTAGAAGGTAAATCTCAGGAGCACACATGTTTGGTCAAGAAGAATTCCTCTTCATAACCACAGATAAAAAGTCTAATGCTAAAGAAAATGAAGACAATTCGAAAGAAAAATCATATTAATAGGAAGAAGACATTGATGGGGAAGTGAATCTTGCAGAAGAATCATTAGTGCCTTAGAAGAAATAGGCAGACTCGAGAGAAATATTAAAAACACGAAAGAGAAATTACATAAATATGAAAATAAGGATCAGGATCTTGATGAAACAATTTTTTTTTTTATCATCCTGAATATTTAACTAGAAGAAGAAAAATGATAGAAGAAGAAGTGAGAAGCCAAATAAAATAAAATGAAGAAAATTATGTCAAGTTAGAAGATGAAATCATTTCCTTAAGAAATGAACTAGACAAAAAAACTATTTAGTTGAATAGAAGCTTGAAGTTTGGAAAGAGTACAAAAATCTTAGAAAATATTCTCAGTTTTCAAAGGTCACTATTTATCAAGATAGGTCTTTGCTACATCAAAAGAAAAATCCTTGAGGGAGATGCAATCACTAAGGTCACAAAGTCATCAGAACATGAAAATGAAGAAAATCCATAAAACTATGCCTATATTCTCAAAGGCTCCATAAACAATGAAAGAAACAAGAAGAAATGAAATGATGACCAACCTAAATATGATTCTTCCTACAAGAATGAGTTCAGAAGAGTTATTCCACCAAGAAAACCTTTCACAAACAAATAAAAAAATATCTTTCTTAGCTATTGTTTTTCTTGCAACAATTTTGTTCATAAAGAAATAGATTATAGATCTTATGCAAGACGTGGTCTTATGAGAGATAGAAATAGAGGTTCTTACAAACCTCAAAGGATGATTATGTGAGCAAAAAAACTAGAAGTTATCATGGGTTTGCTAATAGAAACTACAATTCATTTTCTCATCTACTTGATATTGAATGTTATAAGTGTAATAAATACATGCACATAGCATGTGACTATAGAAGCAACATAATAATGTGTCCTAAAGAAAATTGGGAAGAAGATGTTATTGGTTGTGGAGCCTCATTATCTTCTTTTTTCATAGGTCTTTTTTTTCAACCATGTTTATACCCCATGAAGATTGTACACCTCGTAATATTAGACACCCCTCCATGCGGGGGAGTTATGGTGGGACTTTCCCTCCCTACGGGGTCCATGGGGCCCATCCCCAAGGCTAGGGGGTCTGGGGGAAAGTGGGCCCCCGATGGGGGTTCTAGGAGGACACCTCCGAAGGAAAAATTTCTGTTAAGCCCTAATATTGGCTCATTACCCCTTAATTGGGGCATATTATATTAGTAATGTTATTTTATTTATGTCGGTGTTAGGCCATTAGTTGTAATTATACCTCCTAGTCTCCTATATATACAAAGGATACATTTTCATTTTGAATCATCTGGTACTTGAACATTTAAGTGGGGTAAAAGGAGGTTGCCCCCTCGAAGAGGCTTATTATCTGAAATTATCTCTTTTTCAAGGCGTTGAGTAATTTTTCTGAGGTTTTTCTATGCTATATTGATATTTGGTTCTTAACATATGGTATCAGAGTTTAAGGTCTTGGGGTTTCGTTGCTACATCTGAGACACCGTGGAATTTTCGCTATAACTTGTTTTCTACAATGTTTCAGAAAAAACGTCTTGGAGGATATTTAGTAGACGGATCAAGGTATGTTGGGTTCAAACTTCAGCTCTTGATGCCTTAAAATTTTGGAGATACAACCTGTACAATATAGGGTTATGGAATCATCCTGAACTGAGTCATTGTGGAGTTTTCGCTATAAAACATTTTCTGTAACATTTCAAACCCTAAACCCCAAAGGATATTTATAGAAATTAGTAAGGTATATGTGGTAAACATTTCAGCTTCTAGGTCATCTTAAATTTGTAGATACACCCGTTGTAAGATAGGGTATTTGACTAGTCCTATTGACTAGTCTCAAGAAGGTGTTCTAGGTAAAACAATCATAACTTCTTCTTAGAGTATCCAAATTGAGTGAGACTAGTTTCATTGGATCATGAGAAATTTGTAGTATTTCTGGTGTGAGTTTTAGAATTTTATATCAATTATTTTGTGCGGGGCATGCTATACAAGTGAGATCTCCTGGAAAGGACAAAAATCGGCAAGTTGTGGGGAAGTTATCATAAATTCCACTTGGCACATCCAATTTTGATCAGACCTGTGGCATTTGTAGAGAAACAATATTAGAGAACTACCTAAAAGAAAGTTTCATACCCAAAAGGGCCGAAACTTGGGAGATACAACAGAAGAAATATTGTCTAGTAGAACCACCTCAAAATCAAGGTTCAAAAGTGATACTTGGCCAACATGCCACCAAAAAAGGGAACTTCTACACCAAATAAGCCTCCANGAACATTTAAGTGGGGTAAAAGGAGGTTGCCCCCTCGAAGAGGCTTATTATCTGAAATTATCTCTTTTTCAAGGCGTTGAGTAATTTTTCTGAGGTTTTTCTATGCTATATTGATATTTGGTTCTTAACATATGGTATCAGAGTTTAAGGTCTTGGGGTTTCGTTGCTACATCTGAGACACCGTGGAATTTTCGCTATAACTTGTTTTCTACAATGTTTCAGAAAAAACGTCTTGGAGGATATTTAGTAGACGGATCAAGGTATGTTGGGTTCAAACTTCAGCTCTTGATGCCTTAAAATTTTGGAGATACAACCTGTACAATATAGGGTTATGGAATCATCCTGAACTGAGTCATTGTGGAGTTTTCGCTATAAAACATTTTCTGTAACATTTCAAACCCTAAACCCCAAAGGATATTTATAGAAATTAGTAAGGTATATGTGGTAAACATTTCAGCTTCTAGGTCATCTTAAATTTGTAGATACACCCGTTGTAAGATAGGGTATTTGACTAGTCCTATTGACTAGTCTCAAGAAGGTGTTCTAGGTAAAACAATCATAACTTCTTCTTAGAGTATCCAAATTGAGTGAGACTAGTTTCATTGGATCATGAGAAATTTGTAGTATTTCTGGTGTGAGTTTTAGAATTTTATATCAATTATTTTGTGCGGGGCATGCTATACAAGTGAGATCTCCTGGAAAGGACAAAAATCGGCAAGTTGTGGGGAAGTTATCATAAATTCCACTTGGCACATCCAATTTTGATCAGACCTGTGGCATTTGTAGAGAAACAATATTAGAGAACTACCTAAAAGAAAGTTTCATACCCAAAAGGGCCGAAACTTGGGAGATACAACAGAAGAAATATTGTCTAGTAGAACCACCTCAAAATCAAGGTTCAAAAGTGATACTTGGCCAACATGCCACCAAAAAAGGGAACTTCTACACCAAATAAGCCTCCAAAAAATCCTACATCGACTCTTGATGAAGGTGAAGAAATGAGTAGGGACATACATGAAATACAAAAGAAGATGGATTCAATGGAAGCTAAGTTGGATACTAAGATGGATTCAATGGAAGCTAAGTTGATGGATTCAATGGAAGTTAAGTTGGATACTAAGATGGATGGTTTAAAAGGGGAGATCATGGAAGTATTGAAAAATTTCATAATAGAGAAGACACCTGAAAGTGAAAATGCATCCCATGAAATTCATAATGAGGACACAAGGAAGGTGAATCAAGAATGGAGAAACTCCAACTTTGGTTTGAAGACTGATGCAGGAGCATCGCCAACACATCAAGCGAGCCAGTGCAGAAGCGAAGGACAGTTGGACAAGCCAGCATAAATTTTGAAACACCTTGGGATTGTTGCGCAAATCTTTAATGAAGCCCTTTATGAAGGAGCGCACTTGTACATTGTAATGGACCTTGAGCGGATAGCTCTCGTCCTTTAGTAGATAGTCGGCATTTAAAATAGTTAATGCTGGTAGATAGGAATTTAATTTTAGATTTGATAGCTTAGAGTCCAAGAGGAAAATGGATATAGACACCCTCATTGTATCATTGTAACATTATCAATTCAGAAGTAGGAAGAGCAAGAGCATGCAGAGGATTGTATGAAAACCACCCATGTACAGGCATTTGAATGAATAGATGAAAGCTTTGATTCAAATTCATGGTTTTGTGTTTTTTCTCTGTGTAATTGATGTTATGCTCATGAATGTTTACTTTCTGTCATACATGTTCTTTTATATGATGTGTATGTGATTTCATGGTTGAATTGAAGTCTGAGAGGAGGAGCGAATGAGTTTCAATTGTTTCTCTAATTGAGCTAGAAGATTCCTGCAAGGAGTGCAGTCGAATTGTTCGCAAGGAGTGCGTTGACAGAAGGGTTCAATTAGAGATAGATTTTTTTCTCATTTCCTTGAAAGTGCAGTTGGGCACAGAAGTCGTGCAAGGAGTGCGCAGGCTGGTTAAAGGCCTCAGGGTTGCGAACCTGAGAAAAGCCTAAAAGACTGCTACTGCAGGAGTGCGCAGAGTCGAGGAACTTCAACATTCAGTGAGGTTGAAGTGTTTCCACAAGGAGTGCGTGCAAGAGGCTTTCAAGAAGACTCGAAATCGGGGAAAAGCTTAGGAGGGATAGGCCTTTGAATTCATTGAAGGATAAGCGCAGGGAAGCTACTATTGAAAGTCCAAGGGAAGTGTCGCAGGTTGGCGAGCAGGTGAACGAATCTCGTGGAGAGACACTTCTTCATTTCGTGGGTTGCATAAGGAAGAACGAACGAATGAAATTTCTGAGGAGATTTCGCGAATCACCGTGGGCTGTTTGATCTCGTAGAGGTGCAGGGAGGTTACAGTGTAAGGTGCTCGAGGTTCAAAGCTCAGGAGGGCCAGAGCCGTCGATCCGAGTCACAAGGACTGTTGGATCTACACGTGATATTGTGTATTGGGGATTCGTGAGTCGAAGCTCCAAGTTGTTGCAACGAGAATTGCGATATCGCGATCCGCGATATCCCGACAAGATCAGAACCGTCCATTAGTGGGGACACGCATCTGAAGATTCCAGGAAGTCAAGGATTTGGAACATCGGGAGTTTCGAAGAAAAGGTATTCTTGTAGCTTGGAATCATGATATTGCAATACGTGATATCCCAACGGGAGAGTTGTGTGGGGCCACAACAGGAGTGGTGGAGGACAGGTGGAACACCATATCGGGGATCGAGAAAAGGGAAGCCCTGAATCCATCGACATCAGGATTCACGATCCCGCAAATTTCAAAATACCGATAGAAGTGAAGGGAGGTGGAAAATTTAATTTGCATGTGCGTCGGAGTTTCATCACGTCGGGTATCGGGAGTCGGTAAATCAAAGTGCACAATATCGCAAGTAGCGAAACCGCGATAAGAGAAGTCCCGATTGGTACGGGAAGAGGTGAGTGTTGACTGAGGTGTCAGGTCTCGGGGATTCGAGAACCCAGTGATTGACCATTGAACTTGCGAAATCACGAGTTCCGAGTTCCCGATAAGTAAAGCAAGGGGAATCGCGCAGAGAAGATCTGTGGGTGTAGGTTTCCTGATAGGGAAACAAAAGAACCTTGGTGTTCTTTGGGCCGAGAAGAAGAAGATCCTGTGTGAGCGGGCGTGCCTGCGGGTGCGGGTGCGTCAGTTGTGGTATCAGAGCCAGGTTAAATCTCTTTTCTTTCTGTAGCAGAGAAGAAGGGGAATTCACCATGCCGTCGAGGAGAGAAAGAAAGTCACCCGATACAGAGGATAGGGAGATGCGAAGAAGAGGCAGGCAGGTAGCACATCCAGAAATGGAGAGATAGATGAGAGATCTCTGAGCAAGACTCGAAGACATGGAGACAACACAAAGACGTACAGTTAGTGTGGGGGATTTCAGCGATTCAGAGGATGAAGTTGAGGATGAACATGAGGAGGAAGTTGCAGTTGAGGATGCATCAAATGAACACCTAATCAAAGCTATTGCCAGGATGGGTGAAAAGGCGAAGATGGACATTCCAGTTTATGAGGGAAATCTGGATGCATAAGAGCTAATAGATTGGATTAGAGCTCTGGATACGTATTTCGACTATGAAGATGTCGAAGAAGATAAGAAAGTCAAGCATGTTGTTACACGCTTGAAAGGACATGCATTATTGTGGTGGGATGAGATACAAGATGACAGACGCTGCAAGGGAAAGCAAAAGATCAAGAGTTGGGATCGAATGATTGCAAAGATGAAGGCAAAGTTCATCCCAAGAGACTACCAAATTACTTTGGTCAAGAGGATGCAAAACCTGAGACAGAAGCTGATGACAGTGAAAGAATACACTAAGGAATTTTATCGACTGAACATCAGAGTAGGTCATCGAGAGAGCGATGATGAGAAGGTTGCTAGATATATGAATGGTCTGAGATACGACATTCAGGATGAATTAAGCATGGTTACCATCAGGACGGTGGAGGATTCTTATCGGATGGCTCTGAAAGCCGAGGAGAAGCTGAGCCATAAGCAAGGTCAGCGAGGGCGAGGAAGAATTCAACCCAGAGACAAGGCAGTTTCCCAGGAAAAATACCAGAAGCCCAAGGAGGAATGGAAGAATCCTTAGGGTAAGGTAGAGAGAGGTGGTACCTCACAGACAGGGCCATACGTTGAACAGAGAGGGCAGCATACAGAGCAGAGCAGAGGATATGCTGACAACAACACTTTTCCTCGTACCAGAGGTAGAGGTAGAGGAAGAGGTGGAGTAATCACATGCTTCACATGTGGAAAGAATGGGCACAAGTCTTATGAGTGTCCAGAGAAAAAGAAGGACATTGGAGAAACTCACATCACCGAGGCGTAGAGGCAGGATGTTGAGGCAGAAGATGCAGAAGGCAGAAGGTCATTGATGATGCGTAAAGTCCTTTTGACACCTGAGAAGGAGGTGGAAAGTTCAGTCCAAAGGACCTGACTTTTTAGAACTGCTTGCAAGACCAAGGATAGGGTGTGCAAGGTCATCGTAGATAGTGGTAGCATGGATAATCTCGTATCCAAAGAGATGGTGGAGAAGCTGTAGCTAGAGACAACTGATCATCCAAGCCCATACAGACTTTCGTGGCTACAGAAAGGACACCAGATAATTGTTACTAAACAATGCTTGGTTGAATTCAAAATAGGTGGATATAATGATAAGATCTTATGTGATGTTATTCACATGGATATATGTCATTTATTGCTGGGTAGACCATGGAAATATGACATAAATGTGATTCATGATGGGAGAATGAACACATACACCCTAGAGAAGAATGTGAGAACCCATATGTTGCTTCCGATAAAGGATAAAGAGGTGAAGCCGGAAGTAAGCAACATAATACTTCTCATGAGTGGGAAGGAGCTTCTTACGGAGGTTAAAAAAAAGGAATATCCACGATTCTTTGTGGTCAAGAAGCCGAGGATTGTTCTGACCAGCGCAAGAGTGGATGATTTACCAGATGAAGTTCAGGAGCTGCTAGGAGAGTTCGCTGACATCATAGTGGACGAATTACCTCGTTCGTTGCCACCGATGAGGAGTGTGAGTCATAATATATACCTCATACCAGGAGCCAGTTTGCCAAATAAATCCGCGTATAGATTGACGCCGCAAGAAAATGAAGAGGTTAAGAAGCAGGTCTAGGATTTATTAGACAAAGGATTAGTCAGAGAAAGCTTGAGACCGTGTGTTGTTCCGACAATACTCAGTCCAAAAAAAGATGGAGGATGGAGAATGTGTACCGAATCAAGGGCGATTAATAAGATAACCATCAGGTACAGGTTTCCACTGCCGAGAATGGATGATCTGATGGATTTCCTAAGTGGGGAAAAGTAATTTTCAAAGATAGATTTGAAAAGAGGATATCCCCAGATTCGCATGAGAGAAGGCGATGAATGGAAGACAACCTTCAAAACCAACGAAGGACTGTATGAATGGCTAGTCATGCCGTTTGGCTTAACAAATGCATCGAGTACCTTTATGAGGTTAATGAAAGAAGTCCTGAGGGAGTTCATCGGGAAGTTTGTCATTGTGTATTTGGACGACATATTGATGTACAGTAAATCAGAGGCTGAACACCTGAAGCATTTGGCCATTGTGATGAAGAAGCTACAACAGGAGAAGCTGTTGATTAATATGAAGAAGTCCTCGTTCATGAAGATAGAGCTCATTTACTTGGGGTTTGTTATTTCAGTGAATGAGTTAAGAATGGATACAGATAAGGTAGAAGTGATCAAGAATTGGCCATCATCGAAAAATAATTTTGAGGTGAGAAGTTTTCATGGTTTGGCTAGTTTCTACCGGAAATTCATCAGGAATTTCAGTGGAATTAGCGCAACAATGATGGATACAGTGAAGAAGCAACATAAGTATTTTCACTGGACAATTGAGGCTGAGAAGAGCTTCAATCTGTTGAAGCGGAAGAACACGGAACAACCAGTTTTGGTGTTGCCATATTTCTTGAAGACATTTCAAGTAAAATGTGACGCAAGCGGTTTTTCCATAGGAGCGGTCTGGAGTCAAGAAGACAGATCGGTTGCATATTTCAGCGAGAATATGAATGAGGCGAAACTGAAATACTCCATGTATGATAAGGAATTCTACGCCATCATACATGCATTGAAGAAGTGGAGGCATTACTTGATCCCGAAAGAATTTGTTTTGTATAGTGATAACCATGCATTACAGTTTTTGAGTCAACAAGAGAAGTTGAATCATAGACATGTAAAATGGGTAGAGTATATGCAGAATTTCACATTTGTGATTAAACACATTTTAGGTACTGCTAACAAAGTGGTTGATGCTTTGAGCAGGAAATGTTTGATGATGTAGGAGTTCAAAGTCAGGACCTTAGGCTTTGAGAATCTCAGGGACATGTACAAGGACGATCCAGATTTTAAGGAGGTGTACGAGGCAGCTGAGAATCTGGTTCTCAGAGATCGGAGTCCTTGGATAGACTATATGATCCAGGAGGGGTTGCTATTCAGAGGCAATCAACTGTGTATTCCAAATTGCTCCATGAGGGAGAATCTGTTGAAGGAGAAACATAGTGGTGGATTAGTAGGGAACTTTGGCCATGAAAAGACATTCGCGAAGCTGAGTGAATCATACTTTTGGCCAGGGATGCGGTCAAAAGTCAAGATATTAGTAGACAGATGTAGCGTTTTCCAGCATTCGAAGGGGAGGAAGAAGAATGCAGGGTTTTATCAGCCATTACCCATACCAGAGAGGCCGTGGGAGGCGATAAGCATGGATTTTTTATTAGGATTTCCAAAGACACAAAGAGGTGTTGATTCGATCTTTGTGGTAGTGGATAGGTTTTCAAAGATGGCACATTTCATTCCATGCCATAAGACCAACGATGTGACTCACATCACAAATCTGTTCTTCAAAAAGGTCATTTGACTTCATGTGTTGCCGAAAATTATAGTTTCGGACAGAGACACAAAATTCATAGGGAATTTTTGGAGGACCTTATGGAAGAAGTTGGGAATTAACTTGATGTTTAGTTCATCTTATCATCCTCAGATGGATGGGAAATGGAGGTAGTCAATAGGAGTCTGGGAGATTTGCTCAGAAGCTTGGTAACTGAGCACCACAGCAGTTGGGACCACATATTTCCACAGGCAGAGTTTGCATACAATGACTCAGTGAATCGGAGCACAGGGAAGAGTCCATTCCAGGTTGTCTATGGTATGTATCCGAGAGGAGTTTCTAAATTACGAGATTCAGAGCAGTCTACTACTAGCAGCGCTAGTGCAGACAAATTTGCTGAAGCGATGAAAGAACTTCACAAACGGGTGAAGGAGCGATTGATGAAATCAAAACAGGAATACAAGCACAGAGTAGATCAGTGTAGAAGACAACTTCAGTTTGAAGTTGGTGATCTGGTTCTGGCACATTTGAGAAAAGAAAGGTTCCTGAGGGGAACATACAATAAGCTGAAGATGAATAAAATCGGACCATGCAAGGTCTTGAGAAAATTCGGGGAAAATTCTTATGAGATCGAGCTACCGGATGGGATCAGGATATCTTCGATATTCAATATCACAGATTTATACCCATATAGGACTGGAATAACAGAGATTGTAATCAAGGAGCTAGTGAACCAGTGGATGAAACAATTGCCAGTTGCAGAGACGTCGTAGATGGAATGCATACTGGACAAGAGAGTGGGTAAGAAGACCAAGAGAAAATAACACTATGAGTATCTGGTCAAGTGGAAGAATCATCCAGTGGAAGATGCCAGCTAGGAGATAGAAGCAGAGATATAGAAGCATGGTCAGACTATGCAGGAGCTCATGGACAGGAGCCCATGAAAGTTTTCAAGCAGAGGAGTATGATGTACGAGCATCGCCAGCACATCAAGCGAGCCAGCGCGGAAGCGGAGGACAGCTGGACAAGCCAACACAAATTTTGAAACACCTTGGGATTGTTGCGCAAATCTTTAATGAATCCCTTTATGAAGGAGCACACTTGTACATTGTAATGGACCTTGAGCAGATAGCTCTCATCCTTTAGTAGATAGTCGGCATTTAAAATAGTTAATGCTAGTAGATAGGAATTTAATTTTAGATTTGATAGCTTAGAGTCCAAGAGGGAAACAGATATAGACACCCTCATTGTATCATTGTAACATTATCAATTCAGAAGCAGGAAGAGCAAGAGCATGCAGTGGATTGTATGAAAACCACCCATGTACAGGCATTTGAATGAATAGATGAAAGCTTTGATTCAAATTCATGGTTTTGTGTTGTTTCTCTGTGTAATTGATGTTATGCTCATGAATGTTTTCTTTCTATCATACATTTGATTTTATATGCTGTGTATGTGATTTCATGGTTGAATTGAATTCTGAGAGGAGGAGCGAATGAGTTTCAATTGTTTCTCTAATTGAGCCAGAAGATTCCTGTAAGGAGTGCAGTCTAATTGTCCGCAAGGAGTGCATTGACAGAAGGGTTCAATTAGAGATAGCTTTTGTTCTCATTTCCTTGAAAGTGTAGTTGGGCATAGGAGTCGTGCAAGGAGTGTGCAGGCTGGTTAAAGGCCTTAGGGTTGTGAACCTGAGAAAAGCCTGAAAGACTGCTACTGCACGAGTGCACAGAGTCGAGGAAATTCAACATTCAGTGAGGTTGAAGTGTTGCCGCAAGGAGTGTGTGCAAGAGGCTTCCAAGAAGACTCGAAATCGAGGAAAATCTCAGGAGGGATAGGCCTTCGAATTCATTGAAGGATAAGCACAAGGAAGCTTCTATTGAAAGTCTGAGGGAAGTGTCACAGGTTGGTGAGCAGGTGAACGAATCTCGTGGAGAGACACTTCTTCATTTCTTGGGTTGCATAAGGAAAAACGAACGGACAAAATTTCTGAGGAGATTTCACGAATCACCGTGGGCCGTTGGATCTCGCAAAGGTGCAGGGAGGTTACAGTGTAAGGTGGTCGAGGTTCAAAGCTCAAGAGGGCCAGAGCTGTCGATCTGAGTCACAAGGACCGTTGGATCTACACGTGATATTGTGTATCGGGGATTCGTGAGTTGAAGCTCCAAGTTGTTGCAACGAGAATTGTGATATCGCGATCTGCGATATCCCGACAAGATCAGAACTGTCCATTAGTGGGGACATGCATCCGGAGATTCCAGGAAGTCTGGGATTCAGAACATCGGGAGTTTCGAAGACAAGGTATTCTTGTAGCTTTGAATCGCAATATTGCGATACGCGATATCCCGACGGGAGAGTTGTGTGGGGCCATAGCAGGAGTGGTGGAGGACAGGTGGTGCACCATATTGGGGATCAGGAAAAGGGAAGCCTCGAATCCATCGACATCAGGATTCGCGATCCCGTGAATTCCAAAATCTCGATAGAAGTGATGGGAGGTGGAAAAGTTAAATCGCATGTGCGTCGGAGTTTCGTCACGTCGGGTATCGGGAGTGGGTAAATCAAAGTGCACAATATCGCGAGTAGCGAAACCACGATAAGAGAAGTCCCGATAGGTACGGGAAGAGGTCAGCGTTAACTGAGGTGTCGGGTCTCGGGGATTCGAGAACCCAGTGATTGACCATTGAACTTGTGAAATCGCGAGTTCCAATTTCCTGATAAGTAAAGCGAGGGGAATCGCATGGAGAAGATCTGTGGGTGTAGGTTTACCGATAGGGAAACATAAGAACCTTGGTGTTCTTCAGGCTAAGAAGAAGAAGATCTTGTGTGAGCGGGTGTGCCTGTGGGTTCGGCTGTGTGAAAGACCAACCACGTTCCTAAAATTGATATGAGGATGTTTTATGGCAAAGACCCAATCACATGGATACTTCAGATGGAGCAATTCTTTAATCTCCATAATGTGCCACATACACAAAAGATACAGATTGATTCTTTATATTTAGAACCTAATCAATTTGTATGGTATCGATGGCTTTGTTCTCGCAAATCAATCGTCACTTGGACAATTTTCACTGAAGAAATGATAGCACACTATGAGGATACAAGGAGCAATACCTTCTTTAGCCAATTGATAAATCTCAAGCAAAAGGGTTCAGTTACTGAGCACATTGAGAA
>SNQJ01S0090659.1:0-29857 GCA_010110895.2 Picea sitchensis
TTTCTCCCTTCATGGTTACTATACTTAGTCATATTTCAGTTTTATGGGTTGGCGGGCCTTCATTTCCACCCACTTGCTTATTTAATAAGTTTGTTTTAACACTAGGCCATTTTTTCATTTTTGTGTGTTCGCGGGTTCGATCCCTCACTCTCTATTTTCTGTGACCTTCACTTTACACCACACGTTTCGTGATGTACATTTCAACCATCAACCTTGTCGCATGGGGTTGAGCTCCAAAGTATCCCATTCCTCTTGTATGAGAGTTTGACCAACTCTTCCTCTACACTTAGCATAATTTTTATCATCTATACAACCACGGGTTCGTGAGTTCCTGAGTTGGTGGGTTCATGAAAATTTTATATTTGAATTCTCTCTCATCTGTCCCCGCAGCCTACAAATGACCCCCTCAACTTCCACTACCCACAATTTTCCCTCCTACCCTCTCGTCCCATCTCTCATATTTATCCAAATTCTCAAAGTTATTCCAAGGCATGAAAACCAACGAATGAGAATATGACACCTGACAATGAATGAGGTCATGACACATGGCAACTCAACATTGGAGACACATGGCAACATACAATTGCGACATATGGCTGCATATTATTGGTTATATTTGGCATATAATGAGTTTTTGACACGTGGGATATGACTTGGAAATGACTCAATGCTAACTAGGCATGAGGTGGACGATGACATGATTCCAAAAAATTATTATTTTATTCAACAACTTTCCAAGGGATGAATACTCCAAGCTCCGCAATTTCTTCTCTTCTTTGTTTCTTACTAAGTGTGTGAAACACTTAGTATTGTATACCATGAAGATTTGTAATATCCCAATGAATGTGGGTTAATATTTATGAATAAAAATTAGAAATGTCAAAGAGGAAGAAATGAATTTGAAATCAAAGGATGAGATTTCCCCAAGACATCAAATGGGTGGTGGTTGAGTCACGATATTGCAGAGGCCATAACTTGATCTCCAGGTGTCAGAATGACGTAAAATTTATACCATTGGAAAGGTATTTAGGCGTAGAATATGGTGGTACATCTTTAAGTGTTGAAAGTTTATATATTTTTCTTATAAAATAAAATATCAATCAGCTGCAGTTTTAATGGGCCTACATGACAACTCAACTTCACAAGCTCATATCTTGAGATCCGAGCGATGTATTTGTGCAAACTTTATATTGTTGGAAATATAAGATGATGAATAGAACATAAAAAGTGATTTTCATGCCTAAAAATTTGGTTATCATTCCCAGAAAATTAAAACATAGTCCTATTTTAAATGGGAAATTAATTAAATTGTGAAAATAAAAGTTCATTTAAAAAAATTTATTAAAAAGGAAAAGGGACCCATTTTAGATATGTATATATTGATGATATAATGTCATTAATGAGGAATTAATGAGGCACTAATTAAATGAAATTTTTCAAGAAGAAACTTGTACAAGAATTTCAATAGAGGAAGAAAACCCTAACTACTCAAGTAGTTAGAAAATCTCTTCTTAAAAAGAAAAGAGAGGCTTCATCAAGGGTTCCAAAAGTCATTATTTTCAGAGGGGAAGGGAAGAATATCAAAGGAAGAAAAAGGTACAACCATGGATAAATGATGCAACCCCCTTCTACTCTCCTGGGGTTCTGCGACCTCCCGGTCTAGGATCTTTCAATGTGTTGAGTCAATTTGACTCTTTGGGCCTTTGTTAGACCCCTATTAATCTTACATAGGCCCCTTTTCCTCCTTTAGGCGCAGGTCCTGTGATACCCATGACCTTTGTTTGCGCGCTTATGAAAATATCGAGTTTTAGGCACTAGCTCTTCTTTCAACAACCCCTTCCTTCATATGGACCTGGGTTATGTCCCTGCACAAACACGCGATTCCAGATATCCATGATCTATCGACACATAGCTCATGTTCAAATAAACGACTGTTGTTGATTCCGGCTCTCTAGCCTTCAGGAATTTCAACTCTCAAATATTTTCTTCCTCTGTATGAAAAATTTCCGGAGTGGAAGATCTATTGACACCTATCTCCCTGAATCTACAGTTAGGATCTCCTCCATGAGTCTGGCGTTCAGGATTTTCAGTTCTCAAACTCTCATTCAACTACTTTCTTCCTGAGTGATTTTCCCTGGAGTGACAGATATTCTGCCACGCATCCTCTCCAAATCAACAACCCTGATCCTCTTCAGGACTTCGACACTTTTTTGACCAATACTAGATCAATGATCCTTTGACTTCCTCGTCAATCAATGATCGAGATATTCTTCGGGAATCAATGGTCCTTTGACTTCCTCCTTTATCAACGATCGATATCTTCTTCTAGACTTCAACACTTTCACCCTCTTCTTTCCTCCGGAGTGTTCTGTACCCAGAGTTCTAGATTTGGTGCCATGCGTCCACTTCTAGATCAACGACTCTCATCCACTATGGGACTTTGGCCTTCTGCGATCTCAAAATTCAACACCCACAAATCTCTTGAGTGAATCCTTCTGGAGTGTAATATCCTCTAACACTTGTCCTCCTTGATCCAACGAATTTCCAATGGAGTGAATATTCATCCTCCACATATCCCCGCATAGATCAATGATCTACATTCTTTCTTTGGATCAACAACCCTTAGGCATTTTGGGCTTCAGTGCTTCAGGAAATTACGAAACACAACCTCAAAAAAACCCTAGAGTACAATCCTTTGAAGTTCACGATCTGGCAACACCTTTCCAATCCAGATCAATGACTCCCAGCTGCTTCGGCTGTTCGAGCTTCGACGATCTCAAATATCAAACTTCTCCTTCGCTTTTCTCCCAAAGTACTTTCTCTCAGAGTTTACAATCTGTCTCCACATACCCTTTCTGGATCTAACGGTCCAAATCTCTTCGGCCCTTCGGCTCTTCGACGCTTCGGCTCTTCGGCGCTTCGGCTCTTTGGCTCTTCGACGCTTCGGCTCTTCGATGCTTCGGCTCTTCGATGCTTCGGCTCTTCAGCGCTTTGGCTCTTTGGCTCTTCGTCTCTTCGAAACTTCATCTCTTCGGGCTTCAGGAGTTTCAAACTCCTATTCACTCATTTCTCCCAGAGTGCGTTTACCTGAAATGCATGACCTCTTGACACGTACCCCTCTTGGTGATCAATGAACAAGATTTACTTCGGCTTTTTCTGAGCTATCCTTGTCCGCAAACTTCCAAAGTTATGGATATTATTCCACCTTTCCTCCTTGACGATGGACATTCCCAAATCACTTCGAGACTTCGAGACTTTGATAAGCCCACTCTCCTATGCACACAAGGGTTAAATATCGTGCACTTACCTCTAGATCCAATGGTTGTTGGTCCTTCGTGCTCGGATCCAATGGATGGGATCTATTCCTCTCCTCTGCACTTCCTTTCTTCACTAGACGTAGATCTAATGGTCCCGTCTCTTTTACACAACAGATCTGACGGTTTTTGTCGCTCCTCCTCTTGAGCTTTTGACTTCTTCCACCTTGGAAGATTTTTTCAGTGTTCAAAGGCTTTGACCTTTGAACTTTCTTCTGTGAACTCGACTATATGGATCTCGCCTACACTTCTGAAATTGTTATCTCTTCTGAGCTTCAGGACTTAGAATAAGTCCATCTCCCATGCACTCCTTGCATTATCTCTTCTGATATTTTTGATTACTCAATGTCCTAAGGGTCTCGGCCCTTCTGCTTCCTTTAAAATGAAAACTTTGTTCCCTTCTATTAACCTTCTTCTCAAATCACACCTTGCTTAGCGTTTTATACAGAGTGTTCAACAAACCTCTGAGTATATTACTCTGATACTCTTCTCCCTGAACTCAACAAAGAGTTCTCTCTGTGGGCACTTGCACCCATTCAATGCCTGCCTGGAAGATCTCTATAGAATTCTCAATAACTCTGCTTCTCTGTGCTTTATCTACACAGTTCCTCCTCCAATGTATTCAATAACCTTGAGGTTCCTCTTTGTATTTTTATCACCCTGGTGCGTCCTCCTGACTCCGCAGAGTTCAGAGGTGCACTCCTTATGTTGCCTACAAAACCTCCAATGTTCTATTGTGCACTCCTTGCACAAGCTAAAGAACCCAGAGAGATATAACAACTTCAATTGAGGATAAAATAAATCTATATCCTACTGTAAATGAAACATAGCATACATCTACAACATACATTAACACACAAACAACATTCACATAATACAGATAATTCATAAACATTTAATGTGCAGGAAAAACTATTTTTCTTTGTATTAAGATGAATGTTTGTTTACGAATGTGTACATAGACTCGACTACAATAGAGTCTCAGTTCATTCTCCTATCCTAACTCTATCCTAATTTCTTCATCTCATACCTCTCTCTCAAGATCTCTCTCTCTCATTTTTCAAAAGAGGGCTCTACGATCTTATCCTCTTCACCACCTTAGTGCCATCACTGTCTCATTTACGACACCATACTCCTACGAATCATTACATAAATGACGATCCAGACCTAACTACGATCTAGAACTGCTTACAGTCAACCATTTAAGGTGACCCTATACACTACCTGTACAAAGGTATGGCTTGGTTCTTACAGCCTTACAACGCAAATCCCCATGGGATCAAATTTTGAATTTAAAAATGGGACGGTCAATTCCTCTCCCTTTCTCCATTATGTGCCTATGTGTTGGCTTGCTGGTGCATTTGCTGAGGTTTAGCGATGCTCCTGCATCAATACACAATCAATCTTCTGATAAAAAGAAAGAAATCTCCATCTTCTCCATTCTTTCCATTCTTCTACACCACCTCTGACAACTTTATGCTTGAATTTCAGAGTTGGGCACAAGGCTTAGTTGTTGAGTGTTTTTCTTGTATTCTTCTATAAAATTTTCTTGTATGATCATGTAGTATTTGCAGCCACATACATGGTTTTCAAAATTTTGGTAATGAAGAAAAATTCTCATGAATAAACTCCATAAAGAATTGCTTCGCGTTTGATCTTAATTGAATCTTGTAACTTTGAGTTTAAGTATGAGATATTTGAGGTTGACCTACAAATTTCTCTTTTATTACTAATTGCAGTACTCTATCAAAAAATCTTTGAGATGATTAAATCATTCTCTCCTATTTCTCATGTAGAAGAAATGGATGTGCTTATATGTTATAAAGAAGAATGTGTGTGATGTTTATCACAATTTAATTTTGATGTTGATGCCCTCCTTTAATCTTTTCTTATTGTAAAAAACTTTTGCTTCATATAAAGATCATATTGGGTTATTGAAGAACAATTTTCATATAAATCCAAGCAATAAATATTTGGGGTTTTCTGCCTAGCACTCTCCCTAATCCAAGATATTCAAAGATATATATTTTATCCAAAGAGGAGGACCACCTCTCTAAAAATGAAGGAGGACTAATGTCCTCACCATGTTGTCGTTCCAGTCCTGATGGATTCAAGCATCAACAGGTTGTCCTTGAATTATGATGATATTGAATTGGTTGGGAGGGCTATTTTTTTAATCAGGATTTCTAATGATAACAAGATTACATAACTTAAATTGTGTCTCATGTGTATTGATGATTCATCTCTTTTCTTTGTGTTTCTGTTGCATATGTTTTCGATCAATAATTTTAGTGTAAATTTGTTTAGTTATAATAGCTAAGGTTTTTACTTTTAGATCACTAGGATGAAATTTTCATATCTGAAATTAGTCAATTAGAGTTGCATTGAAAATTTACATTGATATGGTTTTGTCTCAAAGTTCAAGGTTTCTATGTGAATCATTTTCTTATCATCCATAATATTATGCAGTTCAAAATATTGCACTATTTGGTTCACCCAGGTAAACACGTTTGTTCCATCAAACTTATTTAATTCAATCTTAGGAAGGTTGAATTACTGGCCCCCACTGTAATTAACTCCACTATCAGAGTTAAATACACGATAAAATTGTTTATTATTGGTATGTTGTTTAACCTGAATACTACCATTATTTTCATGAGTTCCTTTCATTTTGATATCTCCTTTAGGGTGTCTCTCATCTAGATCCCAGAAGATCATGGAAGCTAAGGAATTTTGAAATTCCTTCATGGATTTTTGTATTTCTACTTTATTTTCATCCATCTACTTACCCATCTTAGTTTTTTATTCATCCATCTTCTTTTCCATATATTCATGATTTTAATTCATCTTTTCTTCCATCTTCTTTCCCACTTTATTTTTTAGGTATTCTTGGGAATATGATAAATCCGCTCATTTCAACATACGACCATTAATTTCATAAACTTGTTTCTTTAGTTGGGATAACCTATTTTCAAAATTTTTATTTTCTTCTGACGTCTAGTGTGCGGTTTCTAGAGGTTTAATGGGTGTTGACACCTTTTTTTGATCGATGTGGGATAAAAAAAATTATAATTCTTTATCGTATTTTTATCAAAAAGTTTGAATCACCAAAAACATATATGCTAATCAAAATTTATGCCAATTTTAAGTTACGTACCTTTGAGACCTTAATTTGGAGTTTGTTCTTCTGATCGACCTTCCATCTCATGTATTTATGAAATTTCAGCCCTTCTATTTCTGAAATTTTAGATTGTAGTACTCTAACATGTCTTCTTTCAAATGTCATATGTCTGACCAAAATTGGTCATGCCAAATGAAATTTATGGTAAGTCTCCCAAAACTTGTTGATATTTGGCCTTTCCTAGAGACAAAAATTGCATAGAATGCCACATATCCAATATTTGAAACCGAATTCTAAAAATTGTACCAAAAACACTATGGACTGTCCTCTTTCAAATGCAACTAGTCTCACTAAATTTAGATTTTCTTTGAAGAAGATAATACTATTTTAAATTGTTTGAGACTAGTTATAGGACTAGTAAAAAAGTTATCTTTCACAAGGTATATCTTTGAAAGTTTAATGACCCATAAGCTAAATGTTTTACTAGATATACCCTGATATGCCTTATAAATAACCTTCATTTTTTGTTGTCTGAGTCCTCCTAGAAAAAAAGTCATAGAGAAAATTCTAACATGACTTCCTTGGAGGAGAAAAACCCTAGGATCGATGCTCTCATACAAAATGTTATGATCCAATTCCTTAAAAATGATAAAAGGCCAATGTTTACAGTCCACTTCAAGGGGGAAACCTCATTTTACCATATATCCAATTCATAATACAATATGAGATGAGATAAGATGATCCTAAGACTAGGTCTCCTTGTTATATATATATATAAGAGACAAAGGATATAATTATAATGAAAGGGTACCATTAAGGGTTCTATCTGACATACAATTATAATAATATAAATGTAATAATTCAATATCCAGGGCTGAATAAGGGGCTTCACACATAAAATGGGTCTTTGTCTAGTTCTTAACAGTGTTCAAGATTTCCTGAAATTCATATTCATTACTTTCCTATGAGGCATGTGATTCTGAATGTAATTTTTACAATTCACCAATTCAACCTAAAGTTAAGGTGCCATGTTCTTGGATTCAATCCTACAATTAAGTACTATCTCTTTCAGTGTCTAGTTCTTTCTTTCGACAACACCATTTTGTTGAGGAGTGTAGGGAATAGAGTGTTTATGTTGAATGTCATATTTTCTACAAAATTATTTGAATTCTTGATTGAAATACCCCCTCCCCCCATCATTTATGAATATTTTCTTGATAGAAATGCATGAATAATTCTCAATAAAAACCTTGAAGGTCTTAAAAAGAGAAAAATACTTCACTCTTGTAGTTAAGAAGGTACACCCAACATAGACATGAGAAGTCATCAATAAGGGTGAGTGCATACTTATCCCCTAAAAATAAATGAGTAGAAAATGACATAATATCACTATGTATTAACTCAAGAGGTTTAGTAGCATCCAAATCCTTATTTTGAGAAAAAAATGATCTTGTCATTGTGTTGGCCCTTGAACAGGTTTTGTTGATATTTGGTCAAGTTTTTGGACTTCAACAACCTGTCGAAGGAGGAGCGCAAGATGAAGAAGATATCGCAGGATCTCGGCCCCTTTTTGGGTCCTTTTTTGGGATGTGGGAATATGTAATGGGAATGGGATGTCGGCCCATGGGTTTACCCATGTTTAGGCCTATTTTGTATGTATAAATAGATGTATAGGCAATGTAAAAGAAGAAAGAGAATGAAAGCATCTATGTGATGTTAGTATGCAAGTAGGCTAAGTACCAGGAGTTCGATCTGTGTGATCAGGAATTGTAAGTCTTTGTGCATATTGCGTGAGACTTGTAGAGTTAAGTGCAGGTCATTGTAGCAATATTGTGGAAGGCTTAGTGTTGGAACGCAAGGAAGAAGGATCTACAGAGCTGCTTAGATCTTTTGTCCTGTGCAGAGTAAGGTTTTTTAGGCCCTGTGCTTATAATCGATTGACTGAAGACAATAAATAAGAAGAGTTGGTGGATGTAGCCCCAGGGTGGGGCTGAAGCACGTAAACATTGTGTTGTTATGATTTGTGCTTGTCTTAATGTGTTTATGACTCTCTTGCTAAGTGATTTAATAGAGATAGATAAATCTGTTCATGATTTGTGCTAATGATGTGTAAGAATGTTGGATCTGACTTCTATGAATGTGCTTAGTGCTTGCTTCTACTAGATATGATACATCTGTTTGTGCTAAGTGATTAATTACATTAGATCAGTGTGAATGATGTGAATCTTTGTTTTATCAATGAAGTAGATATTGATTTCATATTGAGGAACTGATGCTACTAAGTGCTCTATTAAGTATCATAATCAAAGATCTGTGTCCCACTTAAGGTTGCAGATACCTGAGTCTCACAATCACCCCTACCTCTACCTCGAGTGAGACTTCATCTGCTTCACAGGTGTTGTCGAAAGGGCTGGTAGTTAGGGTTTTGTTGGTGCGTTGTTGTAGCGTTGAACCCTGGGTCTACCCCTTGTCCCAACAATTGGTTTCGTTGCCAGGACTAAAACTGTGATTATTGGGAACTGAGAAAGAAGAAGCTTTGTGCAAAGATTTGCCCTGAAGTTGTGAAAACTATGTGCATAGATCTATCACTCTAGTGCGCAGTATTCTACTTTATTTATAAAACTCTGTGCTAAAATAAAGAAGGAAGATATGAAAGCTCTGTGCTGTAAGAAAGGTAAAAGTAAGAGTTTATGGTTAAAAGAGGTAAGATTTGCAAGCTTTGTACCCTGATAAAGGTAATAATAGTGAAAAATTTTAGATCTGAAGCTTTGTGCTCTGTAGAAGTAAGATAAGTGGAAAGTTTGTTTCTAGAGTATGGATCTAGGTATGTTTAATAAAGTCTATCCTAGTTCGAAAACTAGGGTATTGATAGATGAAGGAATATTTGATATTAATATATCTGATAAGAATAGTGAAAGATATGGTATACCTATGCATAGAAAGAATGTTTGGACTAACAAATGGATGCAAGATCCTAGAAAGAATTTGTTGCAAGTTATCTCCTATGCTCCTAACATGCAGTATAGGAGAAGTTGGGGATGATTTAAAATAAATAGATGATTAACCCTCTGTTACAGTTGTATAATACCAAGACATCTTTCTAAGGAATGCCCTGGAGGAAGACCTAGTTGTCTTTGTTGCAAAGCTATGGACCATGAAGTGTTGGATTGCCCTAGAATGATTGCTAAAGTTGAAAGAATGAATCTGAATTAGGAAAACCCTAAGGCAGATCTAAAGACTATAGCAGAGTCCCGAAAAGAATCAGAGAAAGTATTGCTACAAATGAAGGAAACCTTGAATGACCACCGAAATGTCATCTTACTAGAGATCTTCAAAGAAAAAGAATGCATCGAAGCAAGAATAGGAGACTTAGACATTTACTTTTTTCTAGATGAGGAAACACGGGTGAATATCATGATAGAGAGAACTTGTGAAGATATAGGGAAGATTTCTATGATTCCTTCATTAGGAGTAATATGATTATTCATAGGAAAATTGGTAAACCTATGTGGGAAGCTCGCTCATGTACCTATGCACGTTAATGGAACTTCGACAGAAGAAGATTTTGAGATTATTAAATTTATTGAAGACAACGCCCCATTTACCATGTTACTAGCCAACCCTTGGATTGAAAGAGACTAGGCCAGAAGGAAAGAAGAAGAAGCAGTGTTAGAACAACATAAGGAGGATTTAAAAGAATTCATGACTAGAAGGATCGCACATTTGATTGCAGAACAGAATAAAATATCGAAGCTATTTAAGACCAGATACACTGATGTTGAATTTGAAAGAACCCTAGAAGACCAACAGAATACTGAAGTACTTATCCCAGATAAAGAAAAAGTATTACCCTCGAATCCTAGGAAAGAATCTCAACAGGGCGCAGTGACTATGTCAAACAAAGATAAGAATCAAAATGGAAAAATACATACCAAGACAAAGCTCATTGGAAACAAGGTTAGGAAGTTAAGTAAGAACAGGGCTAAGAAAATTCCAGACGAAACTTTGCAGAAGAAAAAATTGCAAAATTGGAACTTCGTCGGGATATCAGAACAACAACACATGACACTTCGTCATGTCAAAGAAATATAGCCGCTGGGGACATTATAACCATTTGACTGCCACCTCCAACAGGTGGAAAGGAATTTAAGGCTCGACACCAGACCGTTGGACTACGCCATAACAGACCGAACAGAGTTAATGAAGGCTTCATACCCATTGCAAGAGACCCGTTGTCGAGTTACCTATTTATCCCATCGTGCCACGCACCGAGAACACTTTTGCTAATTGAGAATTTGAGCCCAGAGACTAAGCCGATAGTGATTTTTGTGCTCTTTCTCTTTATCTCACTACTGTGTCTAAGTTATTCTCTGAACCCGCGATTTTTAACCCCGAGTGTGTATGTCGTATGAATTGAGCATCATAGAGAAAGTCGTTGAAGAAGTTTTGATCGACTTGATGAATGAAAGAGTCATGTCGGAGAGAGGATTATCCACAGGTGTACAAGAATCATCCATGAGAGGACTTCCATCCTCTCTGTCAACTACTTAAGTATGACCATCCTGGCCATCAGATGAGAAGCGAGCTAAGCACAGGGATGATCTTGTGAATGCAAATTTGATTCCAAGAATATTACCTACCTATATACCACCTTTGAGCAGTGTTGTAAATCACGACAACATATATATATATATTTAGAGTATGCCTTGGTCACTGCATACCTCACGAAGGGGATACGCACAGTTCATGTAGACCAAGAAAAGATTGCAGCATTGAAGTTTAGCAACTTCAACCTCAGAGATAGGAAGGTCTACAATATGCTCACCCCGCATAAGTACTTGACCAGAACAAAGGGAAAGAATTCAAAGATCATCCCTCAGTCATGGACCCATAACCTCACACAGTCCACCCTGTTGAACATTATTGATATTCCACACTTCAGACGACACCAGGAGGTGAATGCATGTGTCAAATTGTTGTTGTCTTGTTACCATGGAGGTTATCTATGGTTAAACCATCGCATAACAGTGGATTTGATATTGATAAATCAGATCACCATCTTAGCATGCAAGGACCTAACCCACATGATTTCTATCTTGGAAAATCCATGGACCATGCTCTCACTCAAAGGATCAAGGACACTTATGGTGATGTCGAGAAAGGAACGTGAGGCTACAAGTTAGATTCTATCCATATCGGTGCAGTATGCCTCACCTATCAATTGATCATAGGAAAGTTAGTACGCAAGAATCATCCCACCCAAGTGATTGGTTTTGTAGTCGACCTTGCAGGGAAGTGCGTGGAGGGCATACAAATGAATTGGGTGCAGTACCTAGTGAACCAGTTAGAACTTGACTGTAGAGAAGCCCAAGATCAAGGGTATGAATTCCACTTCAGTTGGCCATTGATCTTGATCGTTTTCATCACCTGGGAGATGCCAAAAGGTGCGACCTTCCCGAACATCGAGCCCTTTGAACCATTGGCTGTGGATTTTTTCACATTGTGGTATTAAAGTGACATGAATAAAAAGTGGCAGTCCAATGCTATATTTCAAAAATAATACAACCAGTTGAAGGTAGCCATACAGTCTTCACCTCGCATAAGTCTGAATACTTTACAGAGGTTTTGAACTTTGATGATGTTCAGCGCGGACCGCCATTTCATTTATATTACAACGCGCACTGATGAACACAAGTAGAAACTTTAATCTTACTATAAGCTAACGAAGGAGGAATTGGAGGATATCACCAAGGACTGGTCGGCGGACCTCCCTATTCTAGCAGACCCTGCGGAGATATCTGATATAGACAGTCCAAAAACTACACCGGGTACACCCAGACCTAGAAAGATAAAGAAGACCGAAGAGGTCCATGATTTAGAAAATGCATCCGTGAAGACCACTTCCATCTCACCCGAGAAAGGAGGTGATGATGTAGAGTTGAATGACACAGAGGTTGAGAAGCAGGAGGGTGATGAGGATGATCCCCTGAAAAAGAGGAAAGGTTCTCCTCTGAAACCTTCCTCCTGGAAGAAATCGAAGGCCACTATGATGAATATGCATACCATCCTCACCTTTGATGACTTTGGCTTCCTTGTAGCAGCCCTGAATGATGCTTCGCTGGAGATAGAAAAGAAGCAAGAAGCCAAGCAAGAGGAGTTGTATGATCGAATAACAAATGAACTCTGAGGAGCACAACAAGAACTACAGTCCAACTGCATAGTCTCCACTGCACCCCTTCCATTAGGAACACAAAAACTGGGAGATGAGACAACTTAACTACACCGAATAGTTGATACAGTCGAAGCTCACCTTCGAAAAGTGCAAGAGGAAACAATGGAAGCCACCCAGGATTTGGTACAAATACAGGGAGTACTTGTAGAACAATGTTGAGTTGTCGAACAGGAAAAGCGCACTCTCCAAGCAAAGTTAGATGAAGAGAAGGAACAGTTGTAGAAAGCCAAGGAACAATTACTCACCGAGCAACTCGAAGTAAAGGAAACTGTCAACAGAGAACTTCACTCTCTGTCTGTCATAGAATTAAAGGCATAGCATCAAGTCACGAAGAAAGTAGTGCAAATTGAAGAAGTGATCCAGCAACTCCAACAACGCATAGCATATTTACAGCTACGCATTGTACCAGAGACTCCACAGGAGATAAGAGACCAGAAAGAAGCCACTGCCCACAACATAGTTGACTGAATGAAGGCCCTTACCTTAGAATATAAGAAATTCGATGATTGCAGTGCCCAAACATATGAGAAACTTACGGAGAACCCAGAGTTGTAAGCACTGGAGTCGCAGCTCCAGGAAGCAAAGAATCATGCAGAAACACTACAGGCGTAGCTGAAGTTTCTATCAGTTGTGGAGAGAATGAAGAGATCTCAAGAGCAGCGAACCTCCCAGAAGAAAATCCATAATATCCAAAGCAGAGTTATGGAGATAACTCAGAAACTCCAACCGATACAAGATAAGGCATATCATTTTTTTACAAAGGTGGAAGGTTAGGGAGTAGAATTGGAGTAGGTTAGCATCACAGAAGAACAAGGCTTGGAAGGACCTGTGAGTGATGCATCCATTCAAGAATTTCCTGAAAAAGAGTGCGTAGCACAACAACGAGTTGAAGAAGTTTGAGCCAAGATCGAAGCATTCGACGTAGAACTTCCTACATCAAAGTGACTTGGGATGAGTCATAGGTGAGTTTTGGGGGCCTGTTGGCCCTTGAACAGGTTTTGTTGATATCTAGTCAAGGTTTTGGACTTCGATAGCCTATCAAAGGAGGAGCGCAAGACGAAGAAAATATCGCGGGATCTCGACCCCTTTTTGTGTCCTTTTTTGGGATGTGGGAATATGTAACGGGAATGGGATGTCGGTCCATGGGTTTACCCATGTTTAGGCCTATTTTGTATGTATAAATAGATGTATAGGCAATGTAAAAGAAGAAAGAGAATGAAGGCATCTATGTGATGTTAGTATGCAAGTAGGCCAAATACCAGGAGTTGGATCTGTGTGATCAGGAATTGTAAGGCTTTGTGCATACTATGTGAGACTTCCAGAGTTAAGTGAAAGTCATTGTAGCAAGATTGTGGAAGGTTTAGTGCTGGAACACAAGGAAGAAGGATCTCGCGAGATGCCCATATCTTCTATCCTGTGCAGAGTAAGGTTTTTGAGGCTATGTGCTCGTAACTGATTGACTGAAGACAATAAAGAAGAAGAGTTGGTGGACGTAGCCCTAGGGTGGGGGTGAACCATGTAAACACTGTGTTGTTATGCTTTGTGCTTGTCGTAATGTGTTTATGACTCTCTTGCTAAATGCTTTAATAGAGATAGATAAATATGTTCATGATGTTTGCTACTGATGTGTAAGAATGTTGGATCTGACTTCTATGAATGTGCTTAGTGCTTGATTCTGCTAGATCTAATCCATCTGTTTGTGTTAAGTGATTAGTTACATTAGATTAGTGTGAATGCTGTGAAGCTATGTTTCATCAATGAAGTAGATATTGATTGCATATTGAGGAACTTACGATACTAAGTTCTCTATTAAGTAGCATAATCATAGATCTGTATCCCAACTAAGGTTGCAGACACCTGAGTCTCACAAAAACCCCTACCTCTACCTCGAGTGAGACTTCATTTGCTTCGCAGGTGTTGCCGAAAGGGCCGGTAGTTAGGGTTTTGTTGGTGCGTTGTTGTAGCGTTGAACCTTGGGTCTACCCCTTGTGTCAACACATTGTTTACCAATGACACAACCTCGAAAAAATATATTAGTGCAAGAGGATTTAGGAATACCAAGCACTAAATTTAGTGTGTTAAAATACTAAAACATTTGTATTTCATATGTCCAAATATTTCATGCCAAAGTCTTCTCAAAGAATCGACATGATCAATAAAAGAGGAATTTTAAGGAGGCTCAAAACCAAGAAACTTATAAAATCAATAATTATAATCAACTATCCTAGAAGTAATAACAATTTTTGGATTTTGTATTTCTCTACTGACCACATCATGAGGGGAGAATTCAACTATCTTAGCATCACTATAATGATAAAAATAATAATTTGAGAGTGTATTGATAGAAATTTTAGACACAAGGAGAACATCATTCATGTAGCATTCAATTAATTGTGTGGCTTCTAATTGTAAAGCATAAAGATGTGAAGAGCCTCCAATTGCAGTCTATGAAATACTATTATCAAATGTGGAGGGTTGTAGTGCATGAGAATGAGCCATATGATGTGAGATTCCTAAATCAAGTATCCAACTATCTGAATATGCATATAAATCTTGAGCAAGAAGTTCTTTCCCTTTACTAGTCGAAGAAGGTTTTGGAACTAAACTTTTTTTCTATTGCATGGCTTCATTTAATGATTCTAGTTTCTTTCAACATTTGGATTCATCATGCCCAATATAGTTTCTTCCAACATTTTGATTCATCATTCCTAAGTATGCCGCAAAAATACAAGTTACACTTGACTTGTTCTTTGTCATGATGGAAAATTCATCAAACTTAGAATATGGAGGTGTAATAAAAATACTTTTCATTTCTAAAAACACTTGAAGCTAAACACACTTGGCCATATTCTATATTCTATTTATACCAAGTTTTATGTTTATATTTAGAGGTTTCATCCATAAGATATTGATTCTTATATCCATAACCAACATCTAACTGCATAAGTTTAGATTCTTCCTGGATAAAACACTCATAGAAAATATCAAAAGATGGAATTTTCAACTCTCATCCATGTGCATATATATTAGCGGAAGAAAAGGTAGATGGAAATACCTGAAAAGGGCCTTTTACAAAATAAAAAAATCCATTCTTCATCTGTATTGTTTTTTCCACATCCTTTCAATCGTAGTAGTAGTAGTTTGGATTTTGCAAGAATATCTTCAATAGAATAATGTTCATCATGTGCAAGAGATGATAGCTCATCTTCCAACTGTAATACTCATAATTCATTCACTTTTCCATGTACAATAAATACATTTTTTCCACCTTGTTTTGGTGCTTCATATTCATCAATATGAAACAAGAAGTTTTATAAAACATGGAATCCAATGAAACCCATTGTGTCATCAAGTTTGTTTTTTACACAATTTTTTGAATTTTATTGGTAAATAAAGAAGGAGATTTAGCCAATATTTGAAACAAACTTTTATATTGCAAATTTGCATCTTGAGTTTCTAGGTGTGATATTTATGAAGTGTTAGGATCTCAAATTCCCTACATTCCACCATTTGAGCAAGAATAGAGACTATGAGTTTTTAGGTGTTATAGTTATGGATTGTCAGGATCTCAAATTTCCTACATTCCACCATTTGAACAAGAAGAAAGAGTAGAAAATAGGGCACACTCAAACATGTCTTACAATCTGTAAAATGCTAAAAGTGAAACAATGTAACTCTTTGGAACAAAACACGGGCATTGAAGGGTGATTTATACAGAAAATAGCTTATTAAAAACGTTTTGGAGGAATTCTTCAATGTCTAATAGTTGGGTGTGTAGATACCTTTAAATATGCAATGGTTAGTGGCAATGAGTAATAAAATAAATTTAAACAAACTTAACTAACCAAGTGAAATATGCTTACATTAACACACCAAAAATATTCAAACACACCAATAAGAAGTTATATTCTCTAATGCTATTTCACATAGTTTTATTAAACAAAAATACTAAAGTTATGGAAGTAGGATAACTCCATATCTTAATAGAATCAATGTATATTGTTAAGAATATGTGTTTCCTCCTAGAAAACCATAAGATCAAATCCGATAGAGTTTGTAAACTTTAGCTATCAAATACGTGTAAAGAAGAAATCATGTGTTACATAAATAAAAGATCTAATACATCAATTTAATGTTTGAGTTACCTTTGAACTTAAAATTAATTTATTATTATCATTATATAAAAATTAAAATAATATTTAATAACATAGACTTCAAACCTACAACCTAAAAAAAAACCCAACTACAAAAATTATAAATCAGCTATGGAAAATGATTTGAAGGAGATAGATTTGAAATTCAAAAATAGTTATTCTTGTTTGAGACATCATTTTGAAGCTTCTCCCTTAAAATGTTTTCTTACAACTTATCCAATACCAAAACCTTCGGTGAGTGTAAATAACTTAATACAAATTTTAATTTGTACTCAAGAAGTTTAAACACTTAATTTATTGCCATTATGTTAGCAAACAACTTTTAATTTAGGTTTAGATTCCTAAGATTAAATATGACTTAGAGGTTGGCATGAGAGTAGAAAAGAACATATTTTAGTATTTCAAGGATTGAAATGTAGTATTAACAAAATGATTAGGGATTTATTTTGTTTGTATTTATTTTATAAAATTAAATTAAATAAAAAATATTTATTTATATAAAAATTTAATAGAAAGAAATATAAATAAATTATATTTTTATAATTTGAAATACAACATTTTTTAAGTAACATTTTAATGTAAAKATTTATTTATTTTATTAATAAATTYATCAATTTATATAAATTATTCAAATCTTAATCTATGATAAATCACTTATTAGTCCCTGTCGTAGGCATAGATGGACTATAGTGATCGATAATTCGTTGACCTCGTATTAGATTGTACATTGACCACAAATATTTCCATATTATCTATTGTTGGAACTAGGGAAATGAAAACATTGATTTTTATATAATAAAAAGTACCATATTTCTCATGATCTGATTGGACAATGGATTGGAGGTCTTATTGTTGACTTCACTATTCCCAATGTTATATATGTTGGAATATCCAAAGTATTTGATCGTATATGGTCTTTTTGAATCATATATTTTCTTATGCATTGGTCGAAAGTGGATTAATGCTAGAATTAGTTCGAATGTTTTCTTTATCATTTTCTGCTAGGTAGAATACATTCTCGAGCATATTACTATGTGTGATTTTTTCTTTATTCTTGCGTGCTTCGAGAGAACAGGCCTGCCACACTGCATTTTTTCTTAAATGTTTGCACAAGGATAGGCCCTTCGATGGTTTTGACAGTCTTAAGTGTTTACCTAACAGGTCTAGCAGTCTTAAATGTTTATTGTACAGATGTGTTGCAATACAGTTTCGTTCCATTTTTTTGATGGTGTTGTTTGCAGTGAAATTGTGTTGAATTGTTCTCCACCGACATCACTAGTTCAGTGGTTGATGCTTGTTCGTTGGTTCGTTACATGATTCTTGTTCTTGTTTGATTCAAATTTGCAAAGTTGAGGTCCTGCAGTTGTAGTTGGACCTCTTCATGGTTGTTCACTGGTTTGTTGCTCTTCAACTTTGCAAGTTGTTGGACATGTTGTTGAGGTTTGCAATTTTTGGGGTTGAGCTCTTGTCATCCCTCATTGATGGATAAGTTTTTGTGCCATCGTTCCATTGCTATTTTTCAATGGTGGGAGTCCATGCCTCGAAATTCTGTTGCAGACCATCTTTCTCTGTGCTCTTAATTTATGTTCCTGGAAACCATGTGTCTTCATATGTCGGTTTCCATGTCCATAGATATTTCGAAAATTGCAATGCAGAGGGGTTTTTGAAAAGTAGTTTGGAGTTATCACAAGAGGGAACCATCTGTCAAGGTGTAGACGCAGGGAATGCTTTTATCCTGTGGGTCAAAAAAATGTTTCCAAATGCTACCTTTGTCTTGTCCTTTCTATTTTGTAGGACTTTTTTTGGCTCTGAGAAGCTTCTAGGATGCACACCATTAATAGGTTCAAATCAGTCTTTCTACTGAGTAAATTTATGGTGTTATTTATTTGTGTTGTTTCTTCTGTTTGGTTCACTTTCCAGTGTGGGTTTATTTTTTTTTCATTTTCTATGGGGACTAGGGGGGATTAAAGTTGACAAGAAGAAGGTTGAAAGATACATGCGGGTATTGGTACCCATTTTCGTGCTTGTAGTTTTCCTATTTTGCTTTCCTTTTTTTTCCCTACTTTTATTCTTTTTTCCCCTTTTCTTTGTTTTCATGCAAACTGAAAGTATCTAACAAACAACTTCAAAATCATAGTTCAAAAGATGAAAGAAGTAATAGATGTTGAGTCGTATGAAATAGATACACACTCCATTATGCAGGACAACATTGATGAGGTTTTGCATAGCAATGGTCTTTTTAGATTGGATGCATTCTCGTACACTGTAGGGGATCATTGCTTTTTCGATGCATTTCAGGTTCTACTACATTTTCATTATTCCTCGACTGACCTACGTAATGGATTGATAGATTATTTCTTGGTTTGTTTAAAAAATGGTGACGCTAAGGCATTGGATTCATATGAATATGAACTGGAATCTGATTTTCTTTGGCAGTTACATGGAATACATGATGTCGCATCAAGTGAAGTTGTCTGCATCTCCAATTATACCTGCACATGAGAGGGGACTTTGGGGAGATACATTTTGTATATGGTGGATGTCTAACTGGCTCAATATATCAATTGGAATATGGTCATTGACAATAAAAACAAGATTTCTACTATTCAACAAAACTGCATCTGACAATCCATATCGCATCGTGTTCCATGATGTTAATGTTGTCAGTGGTCATTATGAACCACTACTGTACAAAAAAAATTCCATGTGCAATGTTGAAGAATGTCATACTTACTTGTCCCTCATTTGCAAAGACCTTGAATCGCAGTGGAAACGGATTATGCATCACATAGATTGCCATGGTTTACAGCTAGCAACAATTGTTGTGTCTAGCTATGGAGATAGTATGTTCAATGCAATTTGTTTTTTGGTAGCAGCGGAGTTTGATGTGGAGTCGCTGCGGCTTTACACTGTACAGTCATTTTTCAATGCAATTATAGGCGGTAGCCAACAGGATTTTAGGTGCTTGGATCAACATCTTTTTCCATATCTCCTAAAAAATATGCTAGCAATAATACCTTGTAAACATGGTGTTGCCATAGGAAAAAGGGAATGTGGAGGGTTGCAGATTATGTTTGCAATGGTTTTCTATCATATTCAGAGTAAATATCCATGTCTGGTCGACCTTCCCAGATGGCACTGTCCATTCCTGGTCTATTGATTCAAATTACAATTGAACAATTGACATCCTCTCTTTGAAAACAGATACAACAAATATCCATTATCAACCTTTGCTTGGACATATCAGTGGTTCAGGGTTTAATGTCCATGCCACCCAAACCACATCAAATCTACATATGCGTGGCATGCTTTTTGGTAAGAATGAAACTCCTCTCGGTTGCGATATGGCCATACAGGGCTTGAACAAAAAATCCATGCATGAAATTCATCACAGTTGTGATGAGGCCATATAGGGATTAAACAAAAAACGTAGAGTAAGTTATCACAACTTGAAAAAAGTTATGCATAAAATTCATCCCAGTTGTGATGAAGTCATATAGGCCTTAAACAAAAAACGTATACTAAGTTATCACAACCTGAATCAGAGTGAAATTCATCCCAGTTGCCATCAGGTCATCGTGCCCTTGCATAAGAAACGTAGAGTAAGTTACCACATCTTGAAAAAGGTCATGCGCCAGAGAAAAAAATGCATTGCTACACTTCCTTTTAGAGAGAAACTCACATATCACAATCTAAAGAAATTTGTTCATGCACAACACAACATAAACATGTATGTTCACATATCCCAGAATGGTCATGCAACTATCACATTTTGTGGGCTAGAAGCAACACCATGCACTACTATCAATGAAAACCAACAAACACTTTCTACTCATAGTTCCCTGCGAAAGAAAAATGCAAGACAGACCTACATGAAACTGTTGGAGATATTGTCATTGATGGAAAAGGATGAGAAAAAGGAAGAAGAACAGGTGTATGGTGGAGTTTTGGTGATACTCTCTCAGGAAAAGAATACCCAGAGAAATTAGGGTATTGATAGGCAACTCTGTGATGATCTATGAATAGATTTTGGGGTGCTTAGGTACAGTGGGCTTGAAATCCGTCAGATTGCATAAGGTAAGGGATCGTGGTAACAACCGTTGGATGGGCGCATAGGTTTAATTCAAAATTTTTATGTGGGACCCGTTTTCCCCTGGAGCAATAAACATGGACCCAGAGTAATAGGGACCTGATTTAACCTTCACATTATTAGTTCATTATGCCAAGATCTTAACCCCCTAGTTGAAGATTAAAGAGCCCTGTGGAGTAAACCAAAGGGATGCTATGAGCATTGAGTGGTTTTGACCCATGGTCTTAAGAAGGGGTCAATGCCCTTTTCTACCGCAGATCTACAAGCAAAGGGGGGCAGTAAGGATTTTGACAGGTCGCAGGGGTCTTTTTGCAAGACGTGGAGGCCATTTTCTGACCGTAGGGACATCTACAGGTCGCAGGGGTCTTTTTGCAGGACGTGGAGGCCATTTTCTGAACGTAGGGACATCTACAGGTCGTTGAGGTCATTTGTGCAGGCTGCAGGGAAGGTTTGAGGAGGGAGGAACCTCATTGTGACAGTTGGGTGGTAGATATATATTGACAGAGAGTTATCTTCAGTGGTTTTAGCAACTAGGAGGGCTGAGGCATCATCTCCAGGTTTATTGTCTTGTTTAATGTGTGATTAGGAGGCTTTTGCAGTTGCCTTGTAGCCAATAGATCTATGTTTCTTTTAGAGATAATTGCAGTTGTTGTTATAGCCACTAGAAAATTGTGTATTGATGTGATTTCGGGATACAAGTCTTAATAAGATGCCAGAACTGTCTCTTCTAAAAGAATATGATGGCCATCTCATAGAACACATATGAATCCAGGGTTGAAACTGCCTGATCCAGTGTGAAAATTGATGAAACGCGGTCAGCAGCGAGTCTGAGGGTTAAAGCCTTCAGTAGAAGCATCCTACCAGTAGAAACTGGTGCTATTTTCAGGGGGTTGAAGCTCCCTTCTAGGAAAGGCTGGTAAATGAGAGAAGGTTGCAGCCTTCTGCAGGTAGAAGCCTGTGTACTAGTATGAGTCTACACTAGTACAATGTTGTAAAACGTTTTCTTAATAATAATGATTGAAGACAAAGACAATGACAGCAGTGGTTTTCTCCCGATTTGGGTTTCCACCTTAAATCCTGGTGTTCATGTGTCTTACTCATGTGCGTTGGTTTATTTTGTTATTACTACACTAGATTACTGCTTACTAGACATCTGATGAATGAAGAAATGTCTTAAGAAAGAATTATATTCATAATAAGATCTCTAGATGCACTCTTGTTTTCTTAAGACTATACAATAGCTGGTCTCTACAAAGTAGCCTAAGGTTCTTAATGAAAGAAAAGAGAAAACAATTATATTCATAATAAGATCTCCTGGATGCACCTTTGTTTCTTAAGACTATACAACAGTCGGTCTAGCCTAAGGTTCTTAGTAAGTAAGTGAAATAAAGAGAAAACCACATTTGATTGCTCAAACACCGATTCAACCCCCTCTCATTAATATTATTTCAACAATTGGTATCGATTCAGGTCCTCTGAAAAGGCTTAGCCACTAGAAGGAAGATCAATCAAATGAGCAACCAAGATAGAACAACATCTATCAGGCCTCCACTTCAACAATGGAAACAATTTAATCTTGGAAAACAAGGATGAGAGCTTATCTTCAAATTGGCGCATCTATGGGCTATTGCTTTGAAGGAGGATATCAATATCATCTACGCTAATTCACAAATGCATCCAACAGAAGAAAAACGCATCGTAAACAAAACACGCAAAAGCAAAATAATGCTCTATTAGGAAGTCTAGTCAATCGGGACTTGTCAAAGTCATGCAGCTTGAACACAACAAAGGATGACATGGGACAAAATCATTCGAAGCCATGCGAAGGTGATGCAAAGGTAAGTGTTAAATCAAGAACTCTCGTGAATTCAATGAGAATCTTAAAATGAATAATGAGGAAATCATTGCTAATTTCTTTTAATGGCCTTTGATGGATATTGTAAATCGTATGAGAAATCTGGGAGAAACAATCACCGAATCTACTTTGGTTGAAAAAAATTTAATATCTCTAACTGAAAAATTTGAGTCAAGCATCGCCTCTTGAAGAAAAGCATGATCTTCAAAATCTTATTGTGGTACAACTACATGGCATACCAACTCCGCCATGAAATGAGAAGAGGAGGACCAACTGAAGTCAAAGAAGCAGTCTTTAGAACTTCTACAAAATGAAAGGAAGTACAAATAACAGAAAGATCAGGCTACATCTCAGAGGAATATGAGATAAACTTCATAAGGAAACTCCAAACTGGGACATGATGGTTTAGAGTAAAAGATTTCATTCAAAATGTTTTGATTGTGGAAGAGTTGGTCATTATGTTGCTAAGTGTCCCTATAAAGAAACACATAAAAAGTGGAAGGAAGTAGCAAGAAGGAATGAGAATCATTTTAGCTCTAAAAAAGAGTTTCTATACTCATGAAGATAGTGATGGGTTATCCGATAGTGAGGAAGAATGTGAACAATACCTTGTGGACTTCTCATGGTAGCATTTGAAAAAGAATCTAGAGAAGAAAAGGATACTTGTGAGGATGCTCAGAATACATTGATTCTCTTGATGAAAAAACAATCAACCCAAAATCTGTTTAGAAGAGAGTAAAATCACCATAGAAACTATGAAAAATCAGCTTGAAGAGAAGGAGAAAACCATAGCCGAGAAATCTTTAAGTAGTAAGTCTAAGAAAAGAACATGAGAAAGTAAAGACTCAATCTTAGATTTGTTAAAGGATCTAAAACCTTAGATGAAATTATCAAGGGCACAACGCTCCTCTCATAAATATAGACATAATCGAGACCTTCTACTCTCAAGACCAAATTATTTAAAAAATCGCTACAACTAGTTTACAAAGATGCCTTCACCAAAATAAGGGAATAAAGAATCTCTCACAAAAAGCGCCTTCAGTCCAGCAAATTACTCCAAAGCTTCTTATAAAGGTTTACAAGATGTTGCCACTCACCAAGGGAATAAAGAATCTTCACAGGTAATACATGATCATCTCAATTCAAAAACACAAACAGGAATGCCTTCAAGGAAACACCAATCAACAAGTAAACTCATATAGAAGATTCTATGATCGCAGAAATTCTTCTTCATCGGACAATGCTTCATGTCACACTCTTGTATCATAAAGTCAAGCCAATGCTGTACATAAACCATCAGCATAAGAGAATCAAGAAAGAAAAGGAAAATGAATTGTTCCAAAGAAGAATACTTATAACAACTTTTCTCCTCTTCAAAAATGAAGTTGAATGTGCTTACTGAAATAACTTTGGCCATGAAGGCTCCAAATGCGTATAAAATTCAACAAAAGACACGCTGCCCTCCAAGCTCCTAAGTATGGAAAAAGAAAGAACTTCAGGCTGAAAATTGTGGTATAGTTTTGTTTGCAGAAGATGAAGAAACCAATGGTACATTGATAGTGGATGCTCAAGACACATGACATGTGACAAAGAGAAGATTCTTGCATATAGTACTCTAGAAAAAAAAAGGTTAAGATTTGGAAATGATTCTCCTGCGGTTATTAAGGGAAATGGGTCTTCTCTTCTAAAAGAAATGTGAAAGCTAATGAAGTCATGTATGGATGGATTAGCATAACTTGTTGCCGTAATGATGTGTGATCAAGGAACTCAAGTTGTCTTTAGTTCAAAAGAATGTGGTAATGGATCTTGATACAAAGTAAAGGCTATAAAGTGAAAAGAACTCCAACAACCTATATATATTAAAACTCTAGCATCAATGTTACTTTGAGTAAATCTTCAGAGAATTGGCTATGGTATAGAAGATTGGGACATTTGAGCTCCTCTCAAATCAACAAATTAAGTAGATTTAAAGTTGTTCATGATCTTGCCAAAGATTAATTTTCTACCGAGAATATCATATGCAAATCTTTCCAATTCTAAGAAGCAAAACCGAAAGTGTAATGAATGCCAAAGAATGATCATCAAGTAAGCCTCTTGAGCTCATTCATATCGAAGGCTACGCAGACCCATGAAGAAAAGTCACCATCGTAGTGAAGAATACTCATATCTTATTCATTGATGATTTCTAGAATGTGTTGGATTGGACCTTTAAACACGAAGATGAAGCATTTGAGAAATTCCAGACCTTCAAAGTACCCATTGAGAATGAGTTAGATCTAAAAATAAAGTGTCTCGATCTGATCGAGGAGGAGAATATACATCCAATGAATTCATTGGAATTTTGTGAACAACATGGCATAAAAGATAGTTTTCTAGAAGGTAATTCCACAACAAAATGGTGGTTAAAGAAGAATGAATAGAACAATTCAACAAATGGCTAGGTCCATGCTTCTTGATGATTTTGGAACACCTGATACATTTTGGGAGAAGCAGCACATACAACATCAACGCATTATTCTCAATAAAGCACATGTTCACGTAAACAGTGATAAAACTCCTTACGAACTATGGTATTGAAAAACCTCCAAGCATGGTGTAAACATTTTAGAGTCTTTGGAAGCAAATGCTTTATCAAAATAATGATGAAAAACTGGCAAATTTGAACCAAGAGAAGATGAAGGAATATTTCTTGGTTACCCCTCTAGGAGTAAAGCATATAACAGCTACAATAAAGGCTTCGAAGATTGTTGAATGTATTGATGTTGTTATTAATGAGTCTCCCTAGCCCAAGAGAAGAAAACAAACAACTGATGAGGAAGATGATGACATACATCATTCTACGTCAAATAGAAATGATATAGACAATGAACCCAATGAAGAACCCAAATAGGATTTATCTAAAAAGGCTCCATACAGATATGTTTAAAAGAATCATCCAGAATCTCTAATTTTGGGAGAAAAGGGATCACGTGTACAAACAAGAAGGACTCTTGTAGGATATTCTAGCTATCTAGCATTTTTATCCATCGTTGAACCTCAAATGTCAATCAAGCTAGTAAAGATGAATGTTGGATCTTACCATGAATGAAGAACTTAATCAAATAAAAAAGAATCACACTTTGGAATTAGTACCAAGACCCCATGACAAAACGTCATTGGAACAAAATGGATATTAAAAAACAAGATAAATGAGAATGGGGAGGTTATAAGAAATAAAGCTAACTTGTTTGCAAGGGCATGCCCAACAAGAGTATAGACTTTGAAGAAACCTTGCTCCTCAGAAGCCAGACCTGAATCCATAAGAATGTTTCTTGCTTTTTCAAGCTTCCAACAACTCAAAGTTTATCAAATGGATGTTAAATTTTCTTTTCTCAATGGTGATCCGGAAGAAGAAGTTTATATAGAACAACTAGAAGGACTCATCTCTCCATACCGATGAAAAGCTTGTTTGTAGACTTAAATAGGCTCTATATGGTCTCAAACAGCTCCAAGGGCATGGTACCATCTCGACAAATATCTCCATCATCAAGGATTCTCAAAGGATTTATCGATAACAACTTATACAAATCGAAATGAAGACAAACTACTAATTCAGAAGTTGTATATGTTGATGATATCATTTTGGAAGTAATGAAGAATCTATGAGTCAAAAATTTGCTTCTAATATGCAGCAAGAATTTGAAATGTTCTTTCTAGAACTAACATTCTTTCTTTGATTACAAGTGCAACAAGCAACAGATGTCATTTTCTTATCACAAACAAAAATACCTTAAGCAAATCCTCAAGAAGTATGGCATGGAAGATTGCAAACCCGTAATTACGAATCTTCACAATGATAACCGGATAATCTCGCCCAATGATGATTCTCCCATCAGGAATTCATCCATTAAAATCTAGGATAGGAAGTCTACTTTATCTCAATGGGACAAGACCAGAAATTATGCATGCAGTTGGGATTGTTGATCTGATTGCCAATCCAAGAGAGCGTCCCACCGTGGCTGTGAAAAGAATATTCAAACATCTACAAGGAACTCAAGATTTGACTATGGTATCCAAAGAATGTCGATCTCGACTCCCTGATGGGCTACAATCGATGCGTACTGGGTTGGAAGTGTTGATGATTGAAAAAGAACTAGTGGTGGTGCATTCTACAAGGGGTCATTCCTACAGAATCTTATTCAGCAAGAAACAAAGTTCCATTGCCCTATCTACAAATGTGTATGTAATATGTGGTTGCAAAGCATCATACACCTCAACATGTTGCACTCAACTTCTTTGGATGATGCAAACCCTTCAAGATTTTCAAATCAAATGTTCACCCCCTGTCTCTATTATGTGTGATAATACAAGTGCCATTAGTATCTCAAAGAATCCTGTTATGCATTCCAAGACCAATCACATTCCCATCAAATATCACTTCTTACGAGAACAAGTGCTTGAGCAAAAGGTGAAATTGGAGTATGTTTCCTCCAAAGAACAAGTTGATATATTTACCAAACCTCTACCCAGGGAAGCGTTCGAATATCTCCGACAAAAACTGGGAGTAGTCTCTGCCATGCAGAGGATCGGGTCTACTTAAGTACAGAAGCCTCAATTGGTTGTAAGGTTTTGATGAGCATCTCTAAATTCTCTGGCTAAGGGGGAGCCTTGGTCATATGAAAAGGATTATTATGAAGATGCGTAGATCCAGGATTCCCAACATAATTATGAGAACCAAGAGCACCAGTCGAAGGAGAAACATCTCAAGCTGCACAAGAACAGGCATGAGGATACTTCCCAACAACAGAAATTAAACCAGGATCATAATTACTACCCTAAGTTCCAAGAGAATTTGCAGCATCAGTTGAATAAGCCTCATTCCTGGCAGCATTACCCGTAGCAGTTTCGAGAGCAGTACCAGCATCAACAGTTCAAATTGGATTCCTAGCTTCCTCAGTTCCAGGATCATTACCATCATCAAAAACCATTATTATTATTATTATTAAGCAGAAGCAACTCTATAAGGAGTTGAAGAAGCAGCACCAGTTTCATCAGCATCCCCATCAACACCAGTAGAACCAGTATTTGCATCATCATTTCCTCTAGCAGTTCTAGTCTCATTTCCAGCACCAGTAGAAGGAGCATTATTTCTAGTTTCATTTTCAGCATCAACAATAAAATAGAATGTACATAAGCAGTTAGAGATGCGTGACAAGGAGCATCATTCCAAGCACTTGAACAAAATTATTATTATTATTCCCAACAGCCCCAGCAACATCAGTTAAACCAAAATAAATTGAATAGGGAGCTGCCCGAGCAGCATTGGTTGAACCAGGATCATTCCGAAGAGCAGTTGAAGCAGCAAAATGGAATCCTAACCATCAATAGAAGCCCCGAGTTGGAACCAACATCATTTACATAAGCTGTTGAAGTAAGCAACATTCCCTCAATTGAAGGAGCATCCAGTTGTTGAATAAGCTGGAACCAGAAGCACCAGTTCCAATGTAATTGAAAGAGGAGCATGATCTCAGGGAGAGCATGGTATTGTCCACTCTTTTCCATTGAAGTCAAGGGGGGAGGAAAAAGACAGAGGAAGAGTATTTCCATCAATGACAAAGGGGGAGATTGTTGGAGATATTGTCATTGATGGCAAAGGATGAGAAAAAGGAAGAAGAAGAGGTGTATGGTGGAGTTTTGGTGATACTCTCTCAGGAGAAGAATACCCAGAGCAATTGGGGTATTGATAGGCAACTCTGTGATGATCTATGAATAGATTTTGGGGTGCTCAGGTAGAGTGGGCTTGAAATCCATCAGATTGCATAAGGTAAGGGATCATGGTAACAACCGTTGGATGGGCGCGTAGGTTTAATTCAAAATTTTTATGTGGGACCCGTCTTCCCCTGGAGCAATAAACATGGACCCAGAGCAATAGGGACCTGATTTTCCCTTCGCATTATTGGTTCATGATGCCGAGATCTTAACCCCCTAGTTGAAGATTAAAGAGCCCCGTGGAGTAAACCAAAGGGATGCTATGAGCATTGAGTGGTTTTGACCCATGGTCTTAAGAAGGGGTCGATGCCCTTTTCTACCGCTGATCTGTAAGCAAAAGGGGGAGGTAAGAATTTTGACAGGTCGCAGGGGTCTTTTTGCAGGACGTAGAGGCCATTTTCTGACCGTAGGGACATCTACAGGTCGCAGGGGTCTTTTTGCAGGACGTGGAGGCCATTTTCTGACCGTAGGGACATCTACAAGTCGCTGAGGTCATTTGTGCAGGCTGCAGGGAAGGTTTGAGGAGGGAGGAACCTCATTGTGACAGTTGGATCGTAGATCTATATTGACAGAGAGTTATCTTCAGTGGGATTAGCAACTAGGAGGGCTGAGGCATCATCTCCAGGTTTATTGTCTTGTTTAATGTGTGTTTAGGAGGCTTTTGCAGTTGCCTTGCAGCCAGTAGATCTATGTTTCTTTTAGAGATAATTGTAGTTGTTGTTATAGCCACTAGAAAATTGTGTATTGATGTGATTTCGGGATACAAGTCTTAATAAGATGCCAGAACTGTCTCTTCTAAAAGAATATGATGGCCAACACATAGAACACATATGAATCTGGGGTTGAAACTGCCTGATCCAGTGTGAAAATTGATGAAACGCGGTCAACAGCGAGTCTGATGGTTAAAGCCTTCAGTAGAAGCATCCTACCAGTAGAAAGTGGTGCTATTTTCAAGGGGTTGAAGCTCCCTTCCAGGAAAGGTTGGTAAACGAGAGAAGGTTGAAGCCTTCTGCAGGTAGAAGCCTGCGTACTAGTATGAGTCTGCAATAGTACAATGTTGTAAAACGTTTTCTTAATAATAATTATTGAAGACAAATACAACGGCAGCGGTGGTTTTCTCCTGATTTGGGTTTCCACCTTAAATCATGGTGTTCATGTGTCTTACTCATGTGCGTTGGTTTATTTTGTTATTAGTGCATTGGATTACTGCTTACTAGACATCTGATGAATGAAGAAATGTCTTAAGAAAGAATTATATTCATAATAAGATCTCTGGATGCACTCTTGTTTTCTTAAGACTATACAATAGTTGGTCTCTACAAAGTAGCCTAAGGTTCTCAGTG